>CATIWR010137329.1:0-28390 GCA_949677035.1 Omphalea diandra | reverse complement strand
TATATATATATATGAGTATATTAAATAATCATGTATATCTAATTAAATGTCGCAAATAAGATTTGAATAAAATAATTTCACTTTACAGGTAATCAAATTAGATCATTGAAATCAAGTCGTAGAAAAATATTTTAAATTATTTTTTGAATTCTAAGGCAAATTGAAACAAATCACTTATTATTTATAATTTTTTAAAATAAAAATTATTATTTTGATTTAGAAATAAAATTTAAATATTTTTAATAAATTTAAATGAAATCAATTAAGTTGGCTCAGGAATTGAGTTGCTCCAATTTAAATTAAATTAATTTCAAATTGAATTCAAATTTTTTCAAATAAATTCTTATCCGGGCAGAATGTCAACTCCACACCTAAACTATGCACTTTTCATTCCGAATTGGAGAGGGTAGTTAACAAAGAAAACTGCCCATTAAGCCCACTAGTGGGCATTTTAGTCATTCTAAAGACTTTGATCGATATACAATCCACTCGGTTGAAATTGAAATGGCCGTCCTACTAACTTTATCCCTTCTATCTTTCCTTCTTATATGTCTCTCGAGCCAGAAAGAGTGACAGCACTGTGTCACTGACTTAGTTCACATATATCAATCTTTACACCCTTCATACTCAGATTTTGTCACTTCTTTATCAAGTTATATATATATATACACTTATATTTCAGTGTTATCCCATTATTTGCTGTGTGGTCTTTTTCATCAGTTAAAACTTTCACTCCAGTGTGCTATTGTTGTCCAAGGTATGCTTTTGTTTTCTCTTTTCTTGATCATTGTTATATATTTATCTTAGTTTTTCAGTATACTTTTGTTCATGAATCTTGGCTTCTTTTGGTAACTTTCTACTTTCTTTTTATGTTTTGGTTGGTGGGTTTTTATTGGATCTTTCCTTTCTTGATGTTTTTGGGTGTTTGTTTGCTGAGAGATGAAAAAGCTTGGACTTTTTTATGCTTTCAATTATTAGAAATGTATAATTATGTACCTTTTTTTTATTGTTTTCTTTTCCCTCCTATTTTGCCTTAAGCTTCTAATGATGTTCAGGTTTTTGTGTGAATTTTTCCAGCCCATTCATTTGATTTGTCCTCTGGTTGTTTGCTGAGTAAGTTTGGGGAAGTTTGAATTTTTTTTTTTTTAAATTTGAAACTGAGGTATAACTTCTTTGAATTCTAATTTCTAGTTGAGATGTTGTACTAGTCATTGATTCCTTGGAAATCTAGAGTTTTAATCATAGCTTAATGTGTCTCATCTCTCTAATTGGACTCTCTGTATCCTTTTTTTTGTTCTAATTTGTTTGGCCTAGATTTCTTTATTTTCATTAATCTTGACAAAAATTTTAAATATCCAATCTTTTTTTTTCCTGTTGTATATATGATCACTTATGTCGGATCTCTATGTCTTCAATTTAACTTAAATTTTGGTTTTTTGGTCTTATTGTCTTAAGGTTATTTCATGTTATTGCTATTTCACTTTTAGATACATTTGATTTCTGCTCATTTTGTGACTGATGATTGAAATCATTTTGCTTGATGAAAAATGTTTATTGAGATTTGGTTTTTGATGATCATTTTCTAACTTATAGTATATGTATATAGTTTTCAGGAACGAATTTGAGTCGATTCTTTAACTTTCTGGCCGTGTATATGGCTGCATTTTGACAGTATTGCAATTGTAATTTTGCAGTTATTGTGAGATCTTGTGAAGGAATGGAATCTGAGAATTCAGTTCAATTGGAGAATGAGAGTATCACTAAGGAAACTCAACCTGAAGCATCTACTGTGGCTCCAAGCAAAGAAGAAAATAATTCTGAGAATGGCCAAGGGCCTACGAATGCCAGCAAAACTTCTGATCATGCTGCAAAACCTGAAGATCATAACTTATCTGGTGTGGCAATTAATACCAAAGCAAGTGCTTCTGAAAGTAAACTCTCAAATTCCTTGAAGGTACCATTTACTACATGATGATAGCTAGCTATTTATTGGAACTATTGTGATCTTAGTACTAAAACTATTCTTTCTTTTCATTGTTGTCATGTTGGTTCTTTTTTTCTTTTTTTTTTTTTTTTTGGTTTAGGAGTCACCTATACCAGGTTCAAAGAACAACAAAATGTCGACAAATTCAAAAACCCATGGTCCCTTTTCTCATAACCAGCGGCCATCACTTTCTCAAAGTCTTTCATTTCCAGCAAGAAGAGCTCGTCCTGATAATATGAGGAAGAGTGTTGATGGCCACCCCACAAAAACTACTGTCAAATATGGCCAAGATGATGCTAGAAATGGCCAGGTCACTTCAAATGGATCAATCACTTCAGTTTCTGGTTTATCTCAACCCGTTAGGCGCGCATCCACAGGAGTGAAACCAAAGGAATCATATGCCAATGGTGGTAATGCTTTTCCCAGGAGAGCTTCTTTAGCTACTATGCCAAGCAAACAACTGGCTGTGGTAAGATTTTTTGCTTTCAACATTTTCAGTCTAGCTTTTTCTTTTGTTTTGCTAAGATCTTCCTTCATATGGTTTTTGTCGGTTGTCACCAGTCTGTGAAATCGAGTTCTTTGAATGAATCCCCTGATTGCCCTTCATCTGAAGTTTCTGAGTAAGTCTAAACTCCATTCACTTTCTCTCATTTATTGATTGATGAAGTCATTCCAAAATCTGTTATAACCTCCAGCTACTTTTTACTCTTCTGTTGGTTGATGCAACTCTGTCAAAGCTATTACGTGTTTGTGTAGAAAGCATTCATGCCATCCCGCTTCTGAAGTCAAAAAACATTTGTGCTGAAGGGATGAAATTTTTCTGACCTTTATGTAATTACAGGCTAGCTGATCAAAGTCCATTGGCAACAGCCACACTGCTGAGTAAAGAAGATGATGACATCCATTCTACTACTTCGTATTACTCTTTATCTTAGATTGCTATTTCTTTATAATTCACTTGTATGCTGTGCATTTTTTCAGTACTAATTGACTATCATTATCAGAAGTGCAACTCCTTGTTCGCGGAGGAATAGTGGTTCTGGGTTTTCCTTCAGGTTAGAAGAACGTGCGGAGAAGCGGAAGGAGGTTGTCAATGGAGATTATGTGCCTTTCTCTAATTGTTAATGTTTTTATTTGTATTTAAAGTATAACTATTTATGGCCGTTCACCAGTTTTTCTCAAAGCTAGAAGAGAAGATCCATGCTAAGGAAATTGAAAAAAGTAACTTGCAGGAAAAGTCAAAGGTATCATTTGAAAGATTCTTTCTTTTAACCCTTCTGCTCTTTTTTCGAAGAATTTGAATCTGTATTTTCGAGTTGTGCTTTGTGGTGACATGCAGGAGAACCAGGAAGCAGAAATCAAGCAACTAAGGAAGAGCTTGACATTTAAAGCTACACCTATGCCAAGTTTCTACAAAGAGCCTCCTCCAAAAGTTGAACTGAAAAAGGTATTCTGGTACTTGAACATGTGTAGGATTTCCTATTCCACATCATAAGATTTCAACTTATTTGCAGTAAAAATTCTTACCATTTTTCATAGATATTAATTTTGGTATAAATGTTTCCATATGGACTAATATGTAGTTAATACTAAGCTTCCTTGTCCTCATAATAAATCCTTATGCCACCATCGGTGTGTTAGGAACCGTCCATTTCACGTTGTTAAAAAGAATTATACTGCGACATTATGGCTGTTGCATCCATGATGTTCAAAGTTCCAGTCTCTCCATGTTTGCAAGTATGTGCATATGAAATGAGCTTTTAAGACAGTCCACAAGCAGCGGGATCATCTGAATTTGATAACATAGATATTCATGTTCAAATTTCTGTGCATTATTATAACTTTTATTGGCCCATGCTATTTTCTTTCTTTGGAAGAATTGAAATAGGGGATTATGTTGAGAGAGCTGCAAGTGAAGTTCTATCTTGATTACTTGACGTCTCTTTTGCATAATCAGATAAGCTCCATTATTTGTTTACAATAATTTTATTTACAATTGGATGGAACAATTTGTGCTTGCTTTGAAGTTTAAATTCCTGATCCAAATGTATATTTAAGATTTATGATACATATTTAATCTGAGATCTTATAATTTGAATGATACATACAAAATTCTTGGATGTTGATTTGTCAAACATGTCTCAAGGCATTGTTTTCAACGTCTTGATACAAAGCAATCTATGTTGATGTGTTTGGGGCTTGACAAATGAACACAAATCTAGTGCCCTTTGTAATCTCCTAACCTCTTTTTCTGTATGTATAGCACAATGGTTAGGTTAGACTTTCATGGTATCCAATAAGGCATGATGAGGTCAATTTTCTTATGAATTTGAAGTTGGTCTTCAGTAATTTACAATTGTCATTGGGTTATCATGCATCTGCTAATTCTGCTTTCAGAGGAAGTTATGCTCTATATTTTGATCTTATAATATTCCTGCACTCTCTGTTGTAAAAGCTTTTGAAACTTAGCAGCAGAGACTTGCATCCAATTGATTAACCGACCACTATGGTCTAATGTGTTTGTTACAAAGGCTTAAAACAAGCGTTATATACTTCTTCTGGAGGCAGGAATTCATGAATGTCAAGGTTGTCATCAAATAACCATCTCATAGGCTTCATCTTTTGTTTGTTCATAATACATGTCTTTGCAAGGTTTCTCATCCTATGCCCCTAATAGATGACTCTCTATTCCACCTTTGTTATATCAAATATCCGATCCATTGTCAGTTCTGAGTCTTAATTGCTTACTTATGGGATTGACATTAAAAGGAACATTGCTTTTCATACAAAAATTCACTGAAGTAGACAGTGAATTCAGGCCAAGATGGATCCAACTCTTTGCTGCTCAACATGTTTATAGGAACAAATACATATGCAAGTTCAATTCTGAATAATGTAATTTGACAGCATTTACTTCATTTTTTTCCTATCCAACACTGATTGAAGTCAGCTGATTTTGCAGATACCAACCACTCGTCCGATATCACCAAAGCTTGGAAGGCACAAGAACTTGAACAATTCATTGAGCAGCTCTGCAGAAGGTGGTGGCTCTTCTATTAGCCCGCGATCTTCACATAGTCCACATCCTTCAAACAAAGACTCAAGCAATTCAACCAAGGGAGTTCAAAGAAATGGCAGCAAAGACACCATTGGTACCAAAACACCAATTAGGAAGTCACAAACTAAGCTCCAGCCTAAGCAAAGCACAGCCACTGGAACTGAACCAAAGACTACCATTAAGTCTGAAGCAAAGCCTGTAGCAGCAGAAAGCCAAAATCCAGAAGCAGGTGTTGAAAAAGCTGAAGAAAATCATGTGAATTCTGCGAAACTTCCTGTATGCGAGAATGGAAACAGCACAACACCTGAAAGCAATTCTGCTCAGGATGATGGACTGATATTGACTCGATCCAACACTGAGATTATGCCCCCTGAAGTCACAGTAGGACGGTGAGAACGTGAATCTTGTACCTTATAGTTATTTATAGCTTTGATATTGCTTGTTGTGTATAGTCTGGTTATATTATGGGTGATGACATTTTTTTGGGTTACTTGTATGAAAGTAATTATAAATCAATAGGTAAAATGTAAGCATGTATTCTTTTGTTGAATTCTACCGGAAGTACTTAACAGAACTTTGTAGTTTCATTAATCATTGTGGCTATTTTGATGTTCAATGTTACTTGCATGCAGCCTTTATGGTAGTTTATTTCTTGAAAGTTTACCTCCAAAATGGGTAGCGATCAATATTGCATTTGATTATTTTAAAATCATAATAATATTATAAGTAAAATTATATATGAGCTAGCACATAAATATTTAAATAAGTAGCTCACAAGTCGAAACGATCTAAGTTTGGTATAGTTTAAATTTGGCGATTATTTATTAAACGAGCCTTTTCAAATGAGTTCATTGAATAACTTGGTTCAAGGGACTTGATTTATTTTGCAGCCCTCTCTCCCTCTATTGTAGATAAAAATAAAACTTAAAGAGTGAAAAATAAGTCTCTGAACTTTTAACGGAGTGACAAATGAAAATAAAATGAATTTTTTCGTCAAAATTAATCCTGCTCTTATACTATTTCGGCAAAATTACTTCTGATATTGTATTATTTCATCATAAAAGTTTAAAATATTTGACGAAATTAACTATTTCATCAAAATTACCCTCGGTCTTATATTATTTTGTCATAAAAATCCAAAATATTGATTGAATAGAGTATTGACTTAAGAATGACAAATGAGTAAGGTAGAAATTATCTCTTATCCACTATCCTAGACTTCTGATGGAGAGAATTTTTCTCCTGTCTTTCCCTCTGTAGAGACTCCTTGCCCCACAAGCATTTCTCGCAAAACAAATGTTTTCTTTTTCTATTATTTTTAAATATAATTCCATCCTTATCATATAGAGGAGATAGAACAAAAATTTTCTACTCTATCTTAAAAAGAGTTTCAGAAATGATTAAATCACTGAAGAATAAATTGAAAAAAAATAATAGCTTTTCTGATAAAGGACTATCATGTCATTCAAAATACTTATATTTTCTTCTGTCATAAGAAATTCATGTAATTTAAAAAACGAGTTATTATAAATAACTCTAGTAATATTAATCAAGAAAAATTGATAAAATTGTTTCAATTTCTCCCATTTTTATCTCATAATTAGGACAAGAGTAGAATTTTCAACTTGAATTCACGTCACTCCAAACCACTATTAGCGGTAGTCTTTCCCTGCATTAGCAATACTTTTGCACACTATTATACTTTTATTTAATCTATTTTTCTTTATATCTGTTATAATCATGTGAATGAATAAAATTATTATTCCACAAAAACATTACTCTTTCAAGTTCTTCAATTCACAAAATTTTATTATCAAAGTGAAACTGTATTTTTAGAATTTGAAGATTTAAGCATTTAGAGATTTGAGGGAAACTATGTTTTTGTCTAAGTTTGAGTTTGATTCTCTTAAACATGCTTCTTGACCGTTATGAATTTTTAATATTATTTTTTAATTTTTTAATTTTCTCTTTTTAGAAATTGATTTCATAATTATTAAATTACATTTGTAACATATACGTTCTCCTCAGTTAGTATTTTGGATTTTTATAACGAAAAAATATATGATCGGGGGTAATTTTAATTAAAAAGTTCATTTTTTCCAATGTTATATACTTTTATGACGAAATAATACAATATCAGAATTGAATGAATGAGCAGAATTATTACTCCACGAAGATATCGCTCTTTCACGTTCTTAACTCACAAAATTTTATTGTCAAAATAAAGATGTGTTTTTGAAATTTAGAGATTTAAGGGAAACTGTGTTTTTGTCAAAGTTTGAGTTTGATTCTCTTAAGCGTGTTTCCTGCCCATTATGCATTTTTAATAGTATTTTTTAATTTTTTAATTTTCTCTTTTTTAAAAATTGATTTCATAATTATTGAACTGCATTTGTAATATACACGCTCTCCTCATTCGGCATTTTGGATTTTTATAACGAAATAATACATGATTGAAGATAATTTTGATAAAAAAGTTTATTTTGTCCAATGTTATGGACTTTTATGATGAAACAATATAAGATTGAGAGTAATTTTGATGAAAAAGTTTATTTTGTCCTCATTTGTCACTCCATTATAACTTCAAAGACTTATTTGTCTCTTTAGCCAAAAAAAAAAAAAATCTCATCCGAGTTTAATTTGGTTACCTTTTTATCAAATTCAAATTTAGTTCAAGTTTAAATAAGCTAAACTTTTTATTAAATTCAAAATTCAAATTTAAACGAGTCTAAATTATTAGGATCAACTGGAATTCAAAGAAACTTATCAAACTTTAAATGTGTTGGAGCTCAGTAGTGAGCTCAACATTAAAATAAAATTTTTTACTAATTTTACTTCAAAACTCATTTAAAATGAGTTTATAAGTTTTTTTTTTTTAAATGCCTCTAGCAAAGGGCTTATGTGCTGAAACACCAACACTGTAGTGAGGAGCAGAGGGAGTCTTCTATTATAAGAAGAAGAAGACCCCTTTCCACTGAATGCAACATTTTTTTTTTACATATTATCTCAGTAAGTTCGATAATTTGTATTTTTTTTAGCTCAAAACATTATTTTATAAATTAAAACTATTATTATGTAGATCTTATGACATTAATTAAAAATATATTATAATTATTACTAAAATTTGGAATTTTGGGACCTGAAATTGATCTACAGTAGTTAATAAACTTTTATTAAATACAAATAAACATAATAAATTTAAAATGAGCCTTAAAATATCATGAAGATTATATAAACATGTTCACGAATATTATTAAATAAAATTTGTATAAATTTCAATTGAACTTGTTTATTTAAATGAACTTAAAATTTTATTGAAATTTCCCGCAAGGTAAATATTTTATTTTTTAAATTATTTTTAAAAAATATAATTTATTAAATTATAAAATAAAAATTTTAACAATACTTTTGCACACTATTATACTTATATTTAACTCATTTCTCTTTATATTTATTACAATGGGATGAACAAATAGAGTTATTACTCCACAAAAATATCATTCTTTCGTATTTTTTAATTAATAAAATTGTATTATCAAAGTGAAATTATGTTTTTAAAATTTGAGAATATAGAGATTTAGGAAAAGATATATTTTTGTCGAAAGATATCAGAGTCTGATTCTCTTAAATTGCCTTTATAGCATACGCATTCTCCTCAACTTGCATTTTAGACTTTTATGATAAAATAAAACAAGATTGAAGTAATTTTGACAAAAAAAGAATTTTATGATGAAATAATACAAGTTCAAGAGTAAATTTGACGAAAAAAATTCATTTTATCCTTTATTGTCACTTTGAAATAAATTCAAAGATTTATTTGGTACTTTAGCCTAAAAGTTGATATCCTCATTTACAATATTATCACTACTTGTTTAAAATATTTAAAATTTAAATATTGAGTAAAAAATATTTAGAATAAATTGTTAAATAACACAATAAAATGATTAAATATAACTAAAAATAAAAATATTTAGATTAAAATAATTAAATTGTGAAGTAAATATTTTCTTTCACATTGATGTATAAAACTAAAATAAAATAAATAATGTGAAAAGACATTTTTTTGTTATGTTTAATTTTTTATGCACCATCTTACATGTATTGCTAGATAAAATATATTTTAAATTTATATATTAAGTAAATTAAGGGTAATAATTATCATTTTACATTTTAAATTTACCTTGAGATTTATCTTCCTTATTTTGAACAAAATATTAGATTGATCAATAAAATCAACTTATTTTGTTTAGTATAGTATCGTATATCTTGTTTTGTTCTATCTAGCAAATTAAACACATCTTAAATATATATTTACACTATTAAATTTAAAAACTCAAAACTTGACTATAATTAGCTTCATGAAATAAAATTTAGATTAGAACTCAATCATGTGTAGGTATTCTCTCAGTTGATAGACTTAGAACTTGCAAATAAAGAAGAGATGCATCATATTGGTAAGTGATGTGTTTGGCAAGAACACCTAACAATTGGTAAAATTGCATATTTGGTATTTCAATTTGTCAAAATTCATTAATTAAGTGTCTCAATTTGCAAAAGTTTCAATTTGGTGATTGGACCTGGTAATTTAATTCAATCACATATGTATAACCAGTTACACGTGATTTTTAATGACGTGGAAAAAAGAATTTGTTTTAAGTGTAAAAAGCAAACGAAATTATGAATATAACCTCTAGACCAATAGCAACATAATTACTCTTTCAAATGGTAACAAAGATTTCAATTACACTATTCACAATTAGGGTTTACATTTGATAAAAAAAAATAATTAGGGATTCTCAATGAAGAAAGATAATCTTGTTTTCAGAAAAAAGGCAATAAATCGAACTGAAGAATCAATAAAAATGAGAAGGTATGGAAATGCGATTTAAGTTTTTACCCAAAATGTGATTTAGGAAAAATTGCAAATGTGTTCTAATTGTCAATCTAATTTTTTGTTTTTTTGATGTGCAACAATCATGTTGTTTTGAATTTATATTATGGAGGATGTTCTATCGAGGATGCAATGCAGGAGAATAAGGTACATGTGGGGGGCACTCTAATGGAGTTGGAGCTAAATTTAGGTTTTTAACATGACATTTACTTGTGACTTATGTGAAAATGTTAATAGGAAGCAGAGAATTCCATACACTTTAGAGTCTAAGGTAAAACTAATCTAGCAATAGGGTTAAGGGTGCTTTATGAACAATCTTCTAAAGACATGGTTAATTTACTATAAGAAAAGAGGAAGGGGGTGGTTTAGAGGTGTATACAAAACATAAAATAACAGAGGAGCTAGTGGAGATTAGTGATAATAGTGAGGGCATGTTCGACTTAACACAAGGTGTAGGATTAGATGATGGTACGACTGACAATGGTAAAGTAGATGCAACATCTAAGGATGGGTTAAATGCTGGAATTATTAGCTAAGGGTGTTATAAAGGGTAGTAGATCTGAGTAATTAGAAAATATGATAGAGTTAAAGAAGTAGGGCCTTTAGCTTTAAGTTTGATTACTAAATTGCAAGAAGATGAAGTGTTATTAAGCCAATTTGTAGAGTTTGAGCATGGAGAAGAATTAGTAGATGAAGTACATAGTGTACTTGCAGCCTTAGTTGGAGTTCTTGAACAGACAAACTAGCAACAAATGCAAGTGTTACAGAGGTCACTAAATCTATTAGTGTAGTAGCAGAGATAGATTTTGTACAAACTCTAAGATTTGTAGATAATGAACTTGCATTTGAAAAATATCTAAATGAACATGCAATTGAAAAAGAAGCAAATGAACCTAGAGTTGAAGAACCATAAGTTGTAGATGTTCCTCATGTAAAAGCTGCAAATGAAAGAGATTCATTATTTAATATAGAGATTAACATTGATTAGGCAAAAAAAGTAGTATAAAGAAGGAAGGGCAAGAGATTGAAGTTGATGTTGCAACTGTAGAAGATGTAGATGGTGAGGATGAAAATAGGGATTCAAATGAGGAGATTATAAAATGTAGTTGGTTATCTCATTATGATGATGAGTTGTAGGAAGTAAGAAATTATGTGAGACAGTTTAAGTTAAATAAGAACAAGAAGGTAACAAATGCTCTAGGCAAGAAAAGAGAAGGTAGTAGTAGGGAGGCGCCTACCATTGTAGGGGAAGGGAAAGTTTCAAATTCAAAGTACTTTAACTCTGATGATTCCTACAGTGCAGTGAGTTTTGAGGATTTTGAAGATGATCATGTTAGAAGAAGGAAGTCAAGATTCACTGGCTTTGAACTTCAGGCTGAGAAGGTTCATTTCTACTTGGTCATGAGATTTAATGGCCCGAACTAATTTAAGGAGGAACTTGTTATGTATGGGATGAGAGGGCTGTTAAGCTTGTAAGGAATACTAAAACTGAGGTGATAGTTAAGTGTATAAATAACAAGTGCCCTTAGATGATATATGCATCTTTTGAGAGTGTGATAAAGAGATTTATAGTAAAAACATACATGGAAGAGCATAATTGCAATGTTACATTCAAGAATAAGAGGGTAACCATTTTTTGGTTAGTTACAAATCACTTGTACAAATTGAAGTGTATAGCTTCCATGAAGTCGATTGATATTAAGGCACTGACTAAGGAAGATTTGAGGTTAAAAGTTATTACATGTAAGGTGAAAGGGTAAAGGATAAGGCAATAGCTATGTTGCAGGGCATATTGAAGGCTAAATTTGGTATGCTATGGAATTATTTAGGGGAAATATGAGGCCAATAAGAGAGGAACTCCCTATTCTTAATAAGTTGTACATTTCATTTGAATGCTTGAAAAAGGGACTTTTTGATGGATGTAGAAAGGTGATAGGATTATATGGATTTTTTTTAAAGGGGCAATAAAATGAGAGTTGTTGGTAGTAGTTATGAAGGATAGGGGCAATTAAATGTTTCCTGTGGCATAAGGTTTGGTTGGAAAAGAGAAAAGGGAAACTTATGAGTGGCTTATTCAACAACTTGAAAAGGACTTGGAACTTAGAGATTACAATGGATGGATCATTATTACTGACTAGCAGAAGGTAATATATGCATGCTTTATTTTCAATAGTTTTATGTAATGTTTAATGGTATTATATTTATGAATTATTATCATTCCCTGTGGAATGGGGTTTGTTTCAATAAAAGAAAAGGGGACCTTAGCAGTGGTTTATTCAACAGCTTGAGAAGGACTTGGAACTTAGAGATGGTAATGGATGGACCATTAATATTGACCAACATAAGGTAATATATGCATGCGTTATTTTTAATAGTTTTATGTAATGTTTTATGGTCTTTTATTTATGCATTATTATCATTTAATAGAGGGATTACTTTATTAGTCCATGATATACTACCATAAGTTGAACATAGGTGTTGCGCTAGACACCTATATGCAAATTAGAGAAAAAGGCACGAAAAGAGTGAGAAGCTCCAAAAACAATTTGGATGTGTGTCAAATCAACAAATATGTCTGATTTTAAAGCCAACATGAAAGAGATAAATAAATTATATCCACAAGGATTTAAGGATATGTTATATACCTATCCTAAGCACTGGTGCAAAGCCTATTTCAACACCAAGGTAAAGTGTGATATAGCTGATAATAACTTTATAGAGGCTTTTAATGGAAAAAAAATCATTAAAGCTAGGACTAAAAATGCAATTTCAATGTTAAAGGACATTAGGAGATTGGTCATGACTAGGCTGCATACTAACAAGGACTTAACACAAAGGTAGGAAAGGGAATTTTAGTAATAGGATTAGGAAGAAAGTTCATAAAAGTTATGTGGAAAGTGGTGAGTGCCAAGTCTTATGAAATGGTAACTTTATGTGTGAATTGTCTTATAAGGATGACACTTATATAGTTGATTTGAAGAATTGAACTTGTCCATGTAGAAAATGTGAAGTAACAGGCATTCCTTATTGTCATGCCATTTTTGTCATTCTTGAAGCAAATAAGGATCCATTGGACTTTATTCATGAGTATTATAGCAAAGAAAAATACTTGAAATCATATTCTCAAATGATGAGTCTAATGAATTCAAGTAAGTTTTAGAAGAAAAAAGGGAATGACCACCCTTGCCCTCCCTCTCTCTCCTTCAACCTCTACCTTTGAAGAAGAAAGTTGGTAGAAAAGTAGGAAATATAAGAAAGGAGGATGGAGAAGTAGGTTCAAGTGGATATAAATTGTTAAGAAATGGTAGGATAATGACTTATAATGACGCAATAAAAAAGGGTGTCCAATCTTGAAAAGGAGGTTTAGACATGTAGAGCAAACAAATCCTCCATATCAGCAACCTGTTTCTCAAGTCACTGAAGTTGTGAATATTCATTAAGTAACACATTATTATAGTTCATTATTAATAATTAAGACCTAATTATTATTATTATTTTCTATTGTGTTAGGATATGATAACTTCAAATGATGGAAATGAAGTAAGTGACAAACTGCAACTAATAAAATAGAACCAAATGCAAATATTGCAACTAGTAAATAATGCAATTTCAATGGTTAGCCAAGTTGGCATTCCTGCTAATAGAAGTCCACCACACTAGGAGGAAGTTAACATGTTGATAGTGTATTGCCTGCATTTTATAGAAGTCCTAATAGGTTTAGTGGCAAAGTATTTTGCCATTAGAGAAAGACACCAACATATATACCTAGAATTAGGCACCAACCACTTGCTGGATATGGTGTCTATACAAATTTAGAGACAGGGATTGTAATTATCAATGTGGGATCTTCTTATTTATTTTAGTTTGTAACTAATTTAAATTATAAGTATGCATTCACTGTTGATGTTTATTGCTTGACAAATGCAACCTAAAACTACTTTTCTAAGGGTTCACTGTCAGAACCAGAGCCTTCTTTCATGACTGAAAGGAAGCAAGGATTCAAGAAATAAGGCGAGCAATTCATCACCCTCTTAAATTGGAGGTAAAATATTTAATATTGTTTGCATGATATTAGACAATGTCGTATAATGCTAGTTTTATAACTCTCCAATTTTAATGAAGTAGGAGAATAATCAAAAGAAAAGGAACAAAATTGTAGGTACTAGAGGAAAAAGAAAATTAGATGAAGCCAAATTGAAGATTCAAGCAAAAAAAAAAAAAGATTACACCTAGTGGAATCACAGAACCAACAAGGCTAAATTTACACAAGAGTCAACTGCTAAAGGTCCAAATTGAATGGAAATATTGAAATCTTTACGAATTATTTGAAACTAATATTTAATTTCCCTATTTTATGATTTGTTACTGTCAATTTTATGTTCATGAGCATTGGTAGCAATTGATATGTATGTTTTGAATTCAATATCAGCTGAAATATATATGTTCATGCCAACTAATATAATTTGCTTATTTTGTCATTTATCAACCTACAGTTTTATTACTTATTGCATTTATGAATTAAGTTAATCCCATAAATGCTTGTTGGTCATCAATATTTGCTTAATATATTACTTTTAGTGTAATTTTGGTGATACAAGTTTGTTGGTATGCTCAGTTTGTTGGTATGTTGTGGTTATTAAGGTGTGCTCATTTGTCTAGTATGCTCAGTTTGTTGGTGTGCTCAGTTGTTGGTATGTTGTGGTTATTAGAGTTCATATTGGTACACTGAGATTTAATCCATGCCTCAGTGTTATTGTGTTAATATGTATAATTATAGTTCAAGTCACTAGAGTTAAAGCTAAAGTACTTTAATTATTAGTGATTTGCTTAATAGAATCTTAGCTCCCACATAAGCCAAACACAATCTCAGCAAACACTTTCACTTCCCATCGAAATGCCAAACCCATTATTATTTTTAGAAAACACTTTCACATTTGTGATAATAAGTTTTCATAAAAGAATTTCATAAAATATATATTTGTTCAACAATAACTTCGCGTATAATTGATACACAGTCAATTAGAACTATTATATACATTAAAACCAATCATTTATATATTTATTGTCAAAAGAAGGAGAATTACGAACACAAATAAAAATTGGAATAAAGGTCATGTCCTTTAATTCCCATTTATAGCCCCAACCATTCTAACTCCCTAAACCACAACAACTATTACACTACATTACAATCTACTTATTAAAAATCATTACCAAAATGGTAAAAATAGCTCATCCCTATAATAATTTCTCCCTTATCCTACACTTATCCAATTACATTACAATCTATTTAATTCTCATTTACAGCCCCAACCATTCTAAAACCCCAAACCACAACATCCATTACATTACAATCTATTTATTAAAAATTATTACGAAAATTCAAAAAAATAACCCATCCCTATAATGATTTCTCCCTTATCTTGCACTTATCCTTATCAGACTCAGCCTTTTTCAGCCTCTATAGCAACCCAGGTCTTATCTTTTTCCTCCTAACATAGATTTCATCATTAAACCAAGAGAAATAATTACATCCTCCTTTTTGTTGGACTAGCTCGCAGCTTAGAAATCTCCTTCCAAGATTTTTCTTCATCCATGATGTTCTCATTGCAGACTGTTTACCACATTTGCATTCAAGAAAAACATTTACTTTTATTAAATCGAGTTTAGCTGATGAGAAAATGAAAAGAACTAGAGGTGAAGATGAAAGATTTTGTAGTGAATTAGACATTAGAGGTAAAGATGAAAGATCTCTTGAAACCTTAATATATGAAAATTGGGGGAGAAATTTTATAACCATTGGAGGAGAGAAATTTTTTTTTACCATTACAATTTTCTCGTTGCTTGCCACGTCATCTGTCATGTCACATCCACATCCGATCTTACTAACCAATTAGCAAACAACATGCCAACTCACTTATCCATGTCAGCATCCCTTACAATGGTTATCGTTGGTAACATGTTATATACATGTGATTGAATTAAATTAATTGAACCTTTTATAAGTTGAGACACTGAATTGATACATTTTGGCAAGTTGAGACACCAAAAATAAAATTTTACCCCCTAACAATTAGTAATTTGAAATTTACAAAACAAAGAGCTCTCAAATTCTAAGAGTCTTTTACAGAGAAAAAGAAAAATTACATGATGAAAAAGAACAAGAGGATTAATACTCGTTCGACTTTTCTTACTTTTTATATACTCTTAGCATTATTTATGTAGTTGGTGAATGGTGATATCAAATTGATAAGGGTAACATAAATTGTCAGTTTTAACTATTGCCTTCTTAGAATGAATGATGCACATAAAGTACCCGACTAACCCTTTAAGGACAACTTTATCTTTTATGATGCTTTCATATTTTAGTATACTTACTTAAAGGTCTATTGTATGAGTTCTTGTCACTAGATTTGGGAGATTTTGGTCAAAGTAATTTTTAAGAATCATTTTGTTGCTAAAGAATGAGGTTCAAAATAAAATGCCATTCAAAAATACCTCATCTAAGTTAATGTGATAAAATGACATCACGACATTCTATGACTAAGTCGATGTGATTTCTTTCTTGTTTGATGTCTACCATATTAGCATAGTTTTAATACTATATTAAAATGGCCTTGACCACTGAGGCTTTGGCCTAGTGGCAAAGCTTGCAAGCATTGATGGGAGGGACCTAGGTTTGAGTCCCTCTTCAAGTTGTAGGGACTATTTCCAATACTAACCTCCATTATGACAATTACTCATTGCTCTCTCTCTGCTAACAAATAATTATTATACTTGTTAAAAAAGGTATTACATTTTATATAAGGTGTTGTATTTTAGTTATTTTGGACATATGACTCCTTAAATAATGTAATGTCGATTATTGAAATATCTAGATGTGCTTTTAAGGGGTAGTGATAGGTCGTCTAAGCCTCTCACCCAAACCTAATAATTATTGAGGTGGATTTCTAATACTTCTTTGAATAATTTTTTTTTTTTACCTACATTGGATCCACTAAAGAGCTACAATACATACTGTTTGCCCATAATAGTAAGAGAAATAGCCCCATTTTTGTAAATCATCTCATGCTATGTGATTGCCTTGCCTTATGCTTTATGGTTACCATACTTTATGCTTATGTTTGTCCTATATTATTTTGATTAATTATACTATTGTGTATGCTTTAATTACATTACATAAAGCAGGCTCTTATACTGATCGTGGGTTATTTGTTTCATATATATCTAGTTGAAAGCTATTAACCAGCTTGCTAAAGGGTTTTTTTAGCAGTTGTTATACAGTCTTACGTGTTGTTGAGAAATTGGGCCTTTGACACTTAGTATTAGAGTGCCAGTTAGATGTATTGCTTGAGAACTATGGTTAAGGTAGAAATGATTAAGGTGCTTGTGAAACATTTAGAGAAAGTAACAAATTTATTCCATATGAAAACCATTAATGGAAGACAACCATCTAGGCTATAACCTATTTGACTATCTTGGATAGAGATAAGTGGATTGAGGCACTCAAGAAGAAAATTAAGTTTTAACACTAAGAGATGATGATTAGAGATTGATTCCTCTTTAGTTAGGAATACTATTAACACTAATAAAGTCAAAATATTTTTGACATTGATAGAGTCAATAATACTATTAACACTAATAAAGTCGTTAATCTAGAATCGAGATTCATAAAAATTGAAGGCTTGAGGCCACATGTTTAAGAGCTTGAGAACTAGCCCTCTATGTTGGAAATAACTCACAAAACCCTTAGTACTTATGTTAACTAATTGGTAGATAACACTAAAGTATCATTGGATTACCTTCATAAAAGACTAGTTGGGGCGAAAGCCAAATTCGATGAGCTGTAGGAATTAAAAGGCCAAGAGACTTCTTATATTTGTTCCAACAGAATGGCCTTCAACTATGTATTGATCCTATCCATTGTCATCCTTATCAATGAACATTAGAATTCTTTCCACAAGCATTGAACTGTCAATAGCCTTACATTCAGTTAAATAGGGTGTTGCAGCTAGCAATGGTCTTCCCTTTTAATGGTCGTTAGATTTCTTGATATCTATTATTTACTCTTCAACAAACGTTATTTATTTTGAATAGGCGTTGAGCTTAATTCTTGCATCATAGTCTATCAGTCTTATTTATAAGGGTTTTTAAATGGGTTATTGCTTAGTTTCAACAAGCATGGACTAATTCAATGGTCATTAGGTATTACCACAAGTATTAATCTCTTTTGCTCATAATGATTACTTGTGTTATAGTTCAATATTCATTAGTCAATTCAATGGCCATTGAAATTTTCCACGAGCGTTAAAGTTCCTTACTTTTTAAGTAGATTACTTACAATACTTCTTAAAGACTTTTTAATGAGTTATTTTTCATTTTCCATAGTTGTTGGCATTCTCCATAAGTGTGAAATAAAATGTCATAGTTGTTGAATGACTTGTTCAACCATGTCTTCTATTTTTCTATAAGTTCAAGCTTTCAACCAGGCAAAACTTATAAATATGAGCATGACAAAAATCTTTTCACTTTTTTTAGCACTTACAAGTCTTGAAATGGATTGCATCCTTAAATATCCTTTGAATTTAAATTATAATAGAATTAAAGAACCTAAGTTCAGTAGCCCATTGCATAAACTGCCCCTTAAACTTTTTATGATTAATCATTTTAACACCTCACTTTCGATTTTAATCAATTTAATACTTAATATTTTATTTTTAGTCTATTGAATACCCTATCAATGAACTACAATAAGGTGAGTTGCACGTGCCTATTTTCATGTTAATTAGACCGAAAGGCCCTTACCTTTATATGGTTGTTTGAGCATAATATTGGTCGCCACAATTATAAATTTTTGAAAATGCAAATTTATATTTCAAACATGGAATCAATCTTAAATATAAGAATTAAAAGATAATCTTCAAATATGAAATGCGGAATTTTAACATAAAAATTACATTTGAAATAAAAAAAATTATCTAAAAAGTAAAGAATCTCTAATTCACGTGACAAACAAAGAATTCCACTTTCATAGTCATTTCTTCAAGCAACTTGTAGACATAATGCTCAAGGATATGGTGGACACAGAGGAAAGTGGATGTTAAGGCTATGGAGTTATATTTCTTGATATCCAACCATATCGCATATTACAAACAACCGTGAATTCGATAAGAATGTATCATTATTATCAACAAATGAATATGATAAAAGCATATCATTAAGCATGCAAATAATGAATCTTGCTTTAAAGAAAGGAATACATATCCATAATTGTTTGAAGAAATATACTAAATCAAAATTAAAACCAAAACATAAATTATTTTTAAAATTGAATCAATGTTGTAGAGCATGATCTTGGCTAAGCCTTTAATGTCAGTACTTAAGCTATGAGGATCTAATATAAGACACAATACATAAAGTTTATAATAAGGTGTTTGCTTGTAGGTTTGGTCTATTAAGTTGCTTCCAATAATGCTTAGGATTGCAACATTCACAGGGAAGACGAACAATAATAATACCTAATATGAACCCAGATGAACCAAAACAACACCAACAAAGACAAAAATTACACTAAATAAAGCCCAAAAATTACTAAATAATTAAGAAACTAAAATTACACAAAAAAATTGCTCTTCTTGATAATCCAATATAACAGATACCCTTCTTTACCTACTTACGAACAATATAGGGAAGGAAGAGAAGAGTTGAATATGTTCATGGCAGAGGCAATAATCTCAACAATCTATGTTCAAGGCTTCCTTTTTTGTTTTAATTTGCTCCTCCCATTATGTCTATCCTTGAAGAAATTAGCGATAAGTTTTCAACAGATTTTGTTCAAGGCTTCCTTTTCATTTTGGTTTTGCTCCTCTATGTGGCTCTAGAGTTCATTCCCACTCTTGCTTCCATTTTTGTAGTTGGCATGAAGGCGTGAGGCATAATATTTGTGATCTTTTGGGCATCAATTAACACTTATCTTATACAAAAGATTTCATTATAAATCTTGAGAATTGGAAGAAGATGATAATTTTGGTGGTTGGAATAAGAGTAAAATGAATTTGTGAGTTTTAGATTTCTAGGGTTCATAATCAAATTTAGAAAGAAAATGATACAAGAGAGGAAAAAGAGTAAAAGATAAGGGTATTTTAGTCTAATTTAAATTTTTTTTTTATTTACTTGTTTCATAACGCATGAATTACACGTTGATTTGTTGACATCAGCTATTTATGCTTAATTCATTATATATAAAGTAAAATAATTTAATAGATTAAAATAAAAAAATTAAATATTAAATTAATTAAAATTAAAGATTGAGTGTTAAAGTGATCAATCGTGAAAAGTTTAGGAGCCAAACAAATATTGAAACCTTAAAGTTCAATGTTATTGATCGTTAATATCAAATTTTGACTAGGGCTTGCTCCTGTGTGATTATAGATTGAACCATTTGTAAAACCTTCAGTTTTACTTTGGTATATTTTAATATGATAAAATTTTCTAAAATATGATAACTTTAAATTGTAATTTAAATTTAAATGAGAATTTTTATATTATTTTTGTAAAAAAATTTAAGTGATATAGTTCTCTATAGTTATGTTTAAATTTATCAATTATTAACTATAAATATTTAGTTAAATATGAGAAAATATGTTTTAATTAAGTCAAGAAAAAATATGTTTTAATTAAGTCAAGAAAATATATTTTATTAAGTCGATATAATTTATGTGTTTTCAATATGTATTAGTAAATAATATTAATAGTTGTGTGTGATTTAAGTTTATGTATTTTCATGACGTTTTAATACATGCGCATATGTAAATATGTAGATTTGTGTACTTTAAAATGTTTAACTAATAGTAATGATAATTACAAAAAAAAAAAAAAAGGAAAAGGATATTTTGATTGGTCTAAAATGCATCAATCAACATTTGCACTATGTTTGAAAAATTATTCAAGGAGAAAAGAAAATAAAGAGAGAAAATAATTTTTTTTTATTTTCTCTCCTCATGTTTGGATAAAAAATAGAGGAAAGAAAATAAATTTATTTTTCCTTATTTGAAAAGTAAAATATGAAAGGAAAAAAATTATTATTTCATATATTTCCTATTTTGCATTTTATTTAAGACATGGATAAAAGAAAAATATAGGCAGAATTGTAAATTTACAAAAAAAATGCCTTCAATTATTTAAATTTTCTTTCCATTTTAAAGAGAAAATAAATAAGGTAACATAAAGGATATTTTTTTTCTCTTCTATTTTTCTTTTATTCCGAATAGGACAAAGTTCTCTTCTTTTCTTATTTTTCCTCTTTATTTTACTTTCTTTCTTATTTTTTTCTAATTCCAAACATAGGCTTAATTTCTTTTATATCAATCGAAATGCGCACAAGAGAGAGAAAGAATCAAAGAGAGATTGCCTTCTCATTTGATATGCTCTAGCCTCCTTCTAGCTACACTGCCACCTCCAATCAAACCACTAAGTTCAGCGATTCCATAAATTCATGTGAAATAATGTTAATAATACTTTCAAATAGTAATTTTTTATTTTCTGAAAGTAGTAAATTTTAATTTCTTTAATATTTTCAATAATAATAAATATTAACTTATTTATTTTTTAAAAAAGTATATTTTTATTTTATTTTTTAAAATACTAAATATTAATTTCTTTATTTTTCAAGAATGGCAACTATTAATTTCTTTAATTTTTCCAATGAAAACAAATATTTATTTCCTTAATTTTTAAGAATAATATTAATTTTCTTAATTTCTTTAATTTTTTAGAACAACAAATATCAATTTCCTTAATTTTTTTCCAAGAACAATAAATATTAATTTCTTTAATTTTTCCAAGAATAATAAATAAAAATTTCCTATTTTTTCCAACAACAATAAATATTAATTTCTTTATTTTCTAAGAACAATAAATATTAATTTCCTTAATTTTTCTAAGAACAATAAATATTAATTTCTTTAATTTTTCATATTAAATTTTGTTAATTTTTTTAACAATAATAAATATTAATTTCTTTATTTTTAAAGCACAATAAATATTAATTTCTTTATTTTTCTAATAATCATAAATAAAAATTTATTTAATTTTTCTAAGAATAATACATATAAATTTCCTTAATTTTTTCCAATAACAATAAATACTAATTTCCTTAATTTTTTCAAAAATAATATATTATTATTATTATTATTTTGCAAGAATGAAGCGAAAATGGAGAATAGTACTTGATTCAAGATGCCAATTCAAACACTTGTTGTGCAATACCCAGAAGGATCAAGATAACAGTGATGAAGGAGAAGGTGCTACCAACAGAAATCCAATATTAGCAAACTATTGATCATCCAAAAATAGATTAGTTAGCACTCTACACGCACCATTTGCACAAATGATCACAATTCGTCTACTCTTTTTATCTGTTTATTATGTAAAACTTCACAAAAAGGATTTTATGGTTGTTTGATTTGAATGTGCTCCTAGGCTTTAATGGCTATTAGGAACTAAGTAGGAAATTTTCAAAAGTTAACCCAGTTGCGATTTTGGACTAGAACGATGTCATGTGAGGTATATAATGAGCACGAACAAGGATTGCTGGCAATGAACATGGTATGGGATTGTAGGAGCTGCCGAAGAGACAGCTTGCGAGCGAAATTAGAATGGGAGCCGTGGCAGCGGCGTTTGAGAGCGATGAGGCGTGGAAACAGAGCTGTCGGAATGAGAATGGAAAAAACAACTGAAACTCTGGCTGAAAACAAAGCAGTAGGCGCTCCAGCGACGCCTGCGAGCGATGAGGCGCAAAATGCCTTGTTGGAAGGGACTAACGATAGAAGTGGTGATAGCTATCTATCGCCATCGAGGATAGAGAGCTTAAGGAAGTGGTGGGATCAAAAAGGCAAGAGCATTTGGTGACACAATGGAGGGTGGAGAAATGGTAGTACTTTGGAGGATTGGTGGAGTGGAATGGTCTGGATTAAGAAGAGATTCGGGTTGAGAAGGGGAAGAGAATCAATTGAAAATATTTTTTTAGTCAAAGGAAAAAACTGAATTTAATATTAAGTATTTCTGTCATTGTAGAAAATATTTAATTTATTTCTTTACGTTTAGGCCATTGATTTAACGGAAAAGTTAATAAAAAAAAATTTCAATGTATCATATCAAATGTGAGAGATTATTTGTATGCATTTTAAATTTAAAGGATGACTTATTTTAATATGGCAATTAGGAGGCTTATAGTAATTGACCCTCATTATTGTAAGGCTGCTTATCAATTTGAGTTTAACTTTGGTTAAAATCAAGTGGGACTTGAATATTTTACCATTTAAAATCCAAGTAGCCCACATGCAGCTTTCCTTAAATCTTTCTCTTAATTTCCAAAACTAGATGATAATCAAATATGATGTCAGTTCGAATTAGTAGTGTTACGGAGATGTTCTAGCACATTTTTAGCTTAATATATATTGTGATTAAAGATATATATTATTGTATATAGTCTAAATCTTATGTGAGGATAATTTACTATGTTATTACATGTTTCTAGTTTAAAGAAAGTGGAGTTGATCACATGTGATAAATAAGAAAACTTCATTGGAGGAACATAAACAACCAGACTTGCCTAAAGTTGGAAGTAGAATTGAAACGCACCCTTCTTAGATTGGCCGAGCTGGAATTCACTTTTTTTTTTTTGGTATATCAGACCTAACCCAACATATTATTCACGGCTCGCTACTTCACTAGCTCACATGACTCAGCCATTGTTCTAGTTTATTCAAGGACATGGAGATGTCACCGTAAAGTAAAAAAGATGAACAATGTGCGTTATTGGGTTACTTGCACAAGATGAAGTAGCCCAATTATAATAACATTAACCCCTTTAACAGGTTGGTGGAAAAGGTAAGGTGATGTTGTTCTTTTGCTTAGAAAGCAAGTGGGATTGTTGTGAAGTAAAGCAAAAACTTTGCTGAAAACCTAACAGAACATTGTTTATGTGACTTGGACACGTTACTAATATAGAAAAGCTTATTATAGTTACATTCCAGCATCTTAGAATGGGACATATCACTACCGCACATAGCATTGTCAATGCAACCTGTAAATTAGCCATGCATACATAGCAGTTTTGGGGTGTGCAATTGAAGCCCTCCATAACTGGTGACGTAAAAAATTTCAGTTCATATTCAATTGTCAATTTTTGCAGCAGTGGGGACATGAGGTGGATAGGTACTCATGTAGTGATATGGAAGGTGATTCCTAAAGTAGCTAGCTTAGAGCTGTATGCATACCCAAATAGTTGATAAGGATTGATTGTTTTGGTAGATAGACAAATCAATTAACTAAATCTGTGTTTCTTTTTCTCATTAGATTTGCACCTTAAATAAAGTAGTTCACTGGTCCAATAATATTTTCTTATCAAGTAATATTGAGAGTTAAATAAAGTTACAATTTATTTATATTAGCGAAGTATTACAAATATCATAATATTGTAACATCCCAATATTTTCAAGAACTACTTGAAATATCTTATCTTATATTTGATGTACTAATTATATTTGGTGCACTAATTATGCAAGAGAAATAAAGATAAATTAAAAAAAAAATAAAAAGAAAATAAAAATTATAATTTTTTCTCTTAATTGAATTTCTATTTACACAAGTGAGGAATTGCTAAGGAAAATAATTTCATTTTTTTTATTTTCTTTTTTCTTCTCACTTGCCTCCAACTAACCAAAGGGTTAGTTTTAAGACTTCAATCTTGAGTCTCTTAACCATTAAGCCAATATTCCATGGGCAATTAAGTACTTCACGCGCACACATGGGATGTAAGTACTCGTCATAAATATGACAAAGAGAAATATGAAGAGAAAAAAATAAAATAGAAATATTTTTTAAAAAAATTTGAAAAAGAAAGAAAATATGAAGGTAAAAAAAACAAATAATATTTTATTTTTACTATTTTTTTAAAAAATAGAGAGAAAATATGAGATTGAAGATAATTTTTATAAAATGATAATTTTACCCATAAAAAAGATTAGAAAGTATTGGTTGATTATTGCTTGAATTGGTATTTAATATAAATATATATAATATTTATTATGATTATTTATATTAATATTTAGTTAATGTAAAAAATTAAACAATTATAACTTTAAAAGTAGTGATTTTATTATGTTTAACATTGGTATATTTTTTCTTGAATAATTTTTTATTCTCTTTAATTTATTTTAGTAAGTAGATATTATTTATTTTCTTAAATAAAGAGTAATGTAAAAAATATATGAAATAATAATTTTTTCTTTTTTTATTCAAATATAAAAAGAGAAAATAAAATTTATTTTATTTTTTTTTATTTAAATATAAAAAATAAAAATAAAAATTATTTTCTCTCTCTAGATTAATTGCTCAATGTCCAACAGGAGATGCAGTTGTTGGGGAAGTAGTAATTTCAAGGCATTGACTCTTTTTGTTGCCAATGAATAAAAAGTGAAGAAGTTACCAGTTACTGCTAGTGCTTTAGAAGGAAATCTAGGCATCAGTAGACGCCTGTGGACATGGAATAATTCCACTCTCTATCTCTCTCTCTCTCTAAAGTCTAACCTATTCACTAGTGAGCTGTATCCAGCATATATTATCTGTTGTCACAGAATTGTGTACCACCCCACCCCTTGTTTTGGTCTACTCGTCCTTTTCCTTATTGATGAACCTTTTTCTTTTCATGCTTTGGTTTGGTCTACCAATTTAAAGAATAATAATAACATTAATAAAGTAAAGAGTATGCATTGGATACGAAAATTGCTTCAGAAAATTTACTTTTTAAAATGTTGTAAGAATTAAGAAAATATGTTTATATTTTAATTATTTTATTTAATACATATATAATTTTTATATTTACTTGTGTGAATAATATATTTTATTTTGATATAATCCAATTTAATTCAATAATTTGTATATTTCTTCGAAACCCAAGTTTCGGATTCAGTATTTTCCGCCCATTATGTAAAAAAAGTCTCACTATTATTGTGGGGCTAGCAACAATCGAGAGCTTTAGGTGCTACTCGAAAAAAATAAAAAAAAAGAAGAAAAAAAGAGAGCTGTAGGTGGCCTTGGCTTTTCCCAAAGTTTAACATTAAAATTTTTGTTCATTAACACAATTAATCTCCTAAAAATAAAGTGATTGTTATAAAGTTTCCTTAACCATCAAACCAATAATTGATAATGATAGGCTCTTTAATCTCCTCCTTTTTTTTTTCCCTCCAATTTATCTTATCTTTGTTTAATAAATACATGGCAACAAAAAGCATGAACCTGAAGGAGCAGCTAATTTTGCCGTCTTAATCTCCAACATTATATTTAATCATACAATACCAAATTCCAATTTTATTATATTACTGCACACCAAATTCCAAATTACCAAACATATGTCCACATCCACACAGAAGAAATCTCACAATTGACAAGGAAATTAGAAAATCTTTCTAATTTGATTCACAAGAACTGAATGCATAGACAGGCCAAAAAGAAGCAACCCGTGAATATAAAATCTAAACAATTTTTTTTTTAAAAAAAAAAGAGTTTTGGAAGGTGGTTCATGCATACAGTGACAGTGAATCATACATTATAAAAGGAAAAACAAGAAAAAAAAAAAAAGAGAAATTAATTAAAAAATCGATTTGTAATTACAGTAACTATAACAAAATAACAACAAACTCTCCGACTTATGGTGGGGATTCGGACGAAATCATACAACATGATTGATCCCTCCAGTTTGTGATTTTATTACACAAGTTCTTCCTGCAATTCGCATACAATGATAAAAATTATCGCAGGAAGAAAAAACATATATTCAACTCACGATCTTTGCTCGCAGACGATGTGTTGTGGTAGAGAACTTAGAAGACTACTCACCATTTCTTTACTTGTTTTCATGGTTCCATCTTTACTATTATTGAAAAGCTGTGCAGGTTCATTGACATGTATTAAAATGTGAATCTTGTCCAAAAGCTCCAAGCATTCTACAGGCTACTTCCATTAACTTCCCTACACACACATTGCAAAAACCATGATGAGCATAAATAATATGCAAGTCAACTTGAGTTAATGTATCAACATCATCACCATCCATCAGAAATTAATTTAAGACAAATACCCTTTTCTATTAAATGGTTTAATTAAATAAACCATGCCCCAATTCTAAAACAAAGGGTCAGCCAAGTAAAGACGAGAGGAAACAGAACAAAATCTTAATAACAAAAAAGGAAATGCAGCTAGCAGGAATAAAGCAGTATGGAGCTTAATTATTGACTATCTCTTGTTGGCATCTTAGTTGTGGTGGGGTAGGAGAATGTAGATCACAGCTAAGGAAAACCCTTTGGATACTATTTCATTTTTCCATCACATGGACGACTTGTCGTTGGTGCTGTCGGTGGCTAGGGCCATACAAGTCTTCTTCTTGCAAGTAAATGTGACCTAAATTATTAAAGAACCCTATTTATATCCATGTAAAAGATCTGTTGCGCTTGGCTGCAACAATTCACTATCTTACCCAAAGAAACCATATATATTCACTTTTAACCCCCAGTTCACTTCCTCTCGACAAATTCCCTCCATTTTAAACCCAAAATGCACTGTAACATAATATTAGCTAGATGATCACATAACCCTCCACTTAAGTTAGTCAATAATCAAATAATCTATGAGGCTAATCAGAGATTGGATGCTTCCACGCTTAATAGCCACGCTTGCTCAAGGTGATGTTAGATGCTTACAGTGCGAGACACGGTCATCAAAAGCAAAAAAGACCGCAATTGCAAAGTGGGATTCCTTATCTGTCCCACCACCAAAGACTAAATCATCATCACATACACCGTTTAATCCCTATCACAATCACCCATTTCTTATCATTCTTACTCCCACCCAATATTATTCACACAACTTAACCAGCACCGGCAGAAAAATACATAGCCCATTCTTATTCACAGCTACCCAATGAATAATAATCTGTACTCATTCTTAAAAACTAACAATCTATACTTAAATTGTCGATAGAGCTATGAGTTGGAACTCAGATTAGAGCCTAACTAACTAAAAACAACAATGACAATCAAAGTCAACATTAATTTAATCAAGAAAAGGGGATGTCATACCTCTCCTCTGCTTGGCGACAACCTTGACCGCCGCGGCCGTTGGTTTTTTAACAGTCTCTTTCTCCTCTTCAGGGAACAAAACCCCATCAATTCCCTGAACTGAAATCCTCCCGTCCGTGTAAATATCCGGATCAAACAAATAGGCCGACCCATCTCCCGTCCCGAATTTGACCGACCCATCAGCCTCCTCAGCAACAACCTTATGAGGCAAACGCAGTGTATCATACTTTATCTTCCCAAATCTCCTCACTGCATTGTACATACTCTCTTCTGTCTGGTACTCCGGTATAATATGGTAGTAAATAATCTGCTCCGGCGCACCC
>CATIWR010137305.1:0-23592 GCA_949677035.1 Omphalea diandra | reverse complement strand
TCTTGAAAGTATTGGAGCGGAGTTTGGCGCTTGTCAAAATGCGGTCACTTCGGCTGATGAGACTGTGTATGAGCTGTTTGTGCCTGTTGATAAGCCCGAATTGCTGTCTCAGGCGATTTCTGTGCTGGCCGAGTTCAGTACCGAGGTATTAATTACTACATTAACTTTTTATTTTTTTTTTGGGTTAGTGATTGATTTTATGGTGTTTGTTTTTATAATTATGCAAATTATGTAGATTAGGGTTTCGAAAGATGATTTAGAGAAAGAAAGAGGAGCTGTTATGGAAGAGTATCGAGGGAGTAGAGATGCGAGTGGAAGAATGCAGGACGCTCATTGGATTCTGATGATGGAAGGTTCGAAGGTATTGGCTATTGATGGTTAGTTTCATAGATTCATTAGCTACTTGTTGCAAAATGATGTATTTTCAATGCTCTTTAGTTCTTTCAGGAATTTCTTTCGGGAATGGATGTAACATATTAATGTTATTTGCAAAACCTTGTTTTGCTTGCAGTATGCTGACCGCTTACCTATTGGATTAGACAAGGTGATTAGGACAGTTTCTGCTGATACTGTTAAGCAATTTTATAGGAAATGGTATCATCTGCATAACATGGCAGTGATAGCTGTCGGAGATTTTTCTGATACCAAGGTTTGAATTTTTCACATTTTTATTTGATATTTTGAATTTGAGTAAAATTTTTAATCAGAATTCCTTAACATTGTCTCATCCTCTCTAGAGCTCTTTGAATTCTATATTTGTATTGGACTCGAAATTTCTCAACCATATCTGATCATCTTCTTTTTCCTTTAGAGTGTAGTTGAGTTGATAAAGATGCATTTCGGGCAGAAATATTTGGAACCTGACCCTCCACTCATACCAATCTTTCCAGTTCCATCTCATGAGGGACCACGTTTTTCGTGTTTTGTGGAATCTGAAGCTGCTGGGGTCAGTACACCTCGAAAATGAAACATGAATGAGAAAATAAATTAATTACATATAAATATGGAATTTATCGGTTTTTAACACCATTTCTTATCGGCTTATGCCAGTCTGCAGTGATGATTAGCTATAAGATGCCAGCAGATGAGCTGAAGACAGTGAAGGACTACAAGGATATGCTTGTAGAATCAATGTTCCTCTATGCTCTAAACCAGAGATTCTTTAAGCTATCTCGTAGAAGGGATCCACCATATTTCTCATGCTCAGCTGCAGCAGATGTTCTAGTTCGTCCATTGAAGGCTTGTATAATGACATCAGCATGCAAAGAGAAAGGCACTCTAGAGGCGCTGGAATCAATGCTCCTTGAGGCCTGTCTTCATTTTGATTTTATAACTTTTTTGCTTTTTCCTTGTTGTTTTTGTTATTTCATTCGCAGCTAATTTATGTTTCAGGTTGCAAGGGTACAATTACATGGTTTTTCAGATCGTGAAATATCCATTGTTCGAGCTCTACTAATGGCAGAGATTGAGTCTGCCTATCTGGAGCGTGATCAAATTCAATCAACCAGCTTGCGAGATGAATATTTACAAGTATATTGAGACAGTAGCTTCCTTATAACTTTCCAATGAGTAATTTGGGCCTTTGAACGGATGTGGCCAAATAATTTCTGTTATATCTCATTCCGCAGCATTTTCTCCGAAATGAACCTGTTGTTGGGATTGAGTATGAGGCTCAACTTCAAAAAACAATTTTACCTCGTCAGTACCTGCATGTTTAATCTGCTGGTTTATGAAAACTATTTTATAGACTAAGTATGACTGCTTCTAACATGAGTTATGTTTGCATAGAGATATCGGCATTAGAAGTATCCAAGTATTCTGAGAAGTTACAAACATCATGTAGCTGTGTAATAAAGACAGTCGAACCTCGAGCTTCTGCAACAGTTGATGATCTAAAAAAGGTGCTATTGAAAATAAATATTCTTGAGAGGGAAGGAGGCATTTATCCTTGGGATGATGAAAAAATTCCTGAAGAAATTGTTGCTACAAAGCCAAATCCAGGGTAAAGTCAACTATCATGTCACTTTGTATTAATATGTAAATCTCTATGCCTCCCTCCCTTGTCAAAGTAACTTCAGATATGTATAAAAATCTGTTTAATTTTTTTGTTTTTTCAACTCAATGTTCCTCTTTCTATTTACTTCAATGGGGTTTATCATTCTCTTTTTGAGTGTGACTTTGTCTCTTAGTATAGTTGATCTGGTAGAGATAATGGTTTATAATGCATAAAAAGGGGAGAGAGGGATGAGGATGTCTCCTTAAGTAAGTTGTAAGGTTTATTTGTAGCTAAATTAATAACAAGTTTCAAGTTTAAAATTCTTTTGGGGAAAGTACAAAATTCTACTTTGTAACAAATATGGTCTCATGATTTGTTTATTATCAAAACTCTACGCTGTAGTATAATGTCGTTTGCAAAATGATACTATATCCGTAACTTCGTTACATTCATCTGACCTGGTACCAGATTCTGTACATTATTTCTGCTAATTATGTATCTAAAATTTGGATACAAAATTTCTTTCACTCTAAATACAAAATTAGTTAATTTTTTTTTGTTTACTTATTGTATATATTTGAACAAATTCTACAGTGATTGAAATAAAATTTATTCAAATATATATATAAAGTAAAAAAAAAAGAATAAATTTTGTATTTAAAGTGAAGAAATTATGTATTCATACATAATTAGTTGAAATAATGTATAAAATTTGATACCAAGTCAGATGAATATAACGGAATTACAGATCTGATACCACTTTGCAAACGGTGTTAACCACACGTAGAGTTTTGCCAATAAACAAACATGTGACCATATTTGCCAAAGACGAAAATCACATGATAAAATTTTGTACTTTCCTCAATTCTTTTTACAGTCAAGTTTGCTTTCTTATTTCTCCTTCACTTTATGTTATGAGATGCACATAACTACCAAAAATAAAAAGTTATGATATGCACATATGGATTACGAAACTCAGCTTTCTTGATTCTGGCAAGTTAGACAATGGCGTATTATGTTATGGTTCACACTTCTCCTTCTTCCCATATGTTCTTCTAATATTAATTTGTATCCATCAAAATCACTTATGATTCTAACATAATTTCTTAGTTTATAATCTTAGGCTCAGTTACTCCTTCTCTCTCTCTTTCAATGATTGTTTTCTGTAATATTTCCCAAGGTAAATTTGTTTCTTCTACCTATCATATGAGATCAAATCATCAACATTTCCTCCCTAGCAAGGAGACACGCCACTTGCCACAAAAGGTTTCAGCTGTTCTCTGATGGAAGTCAAATTACAAACTTGTAACTACCTGGCTTAATAAATCTTGTACTTATCTAGGTGTTTTGGTACTTGGGTTCACAAATTTTTATACTTTTTTAAGTTTCATTGTCTTTATTATATCTGTTTATAACTATATCATAAAATACTCTCTGATGCATGTATGGCCAATCAGAAGTTAAGTTAATTGTGGAAATGTTTAATTTACCTGTTGGGGTCATTGTCAATTGAAGATGTTGTTCTTACTAATCATGTATTAGTATTCTCATTTTCTCCTCTTATGGGGTTATTGATAAATTTATGCATTTTGTCTCTTTTTGGTTTGACTAAATCTTCTTACCTACAAATGAAACATTTTGGTTTCATGCATTGAGATTTCCTACGTCATTTTTAGCCAAGTAGCTTCTGTTCGATACCTCATTATGCATAACAAGAGTGATTTATTATTTGATTATCTTATTATGAACTGAATCTAGGAATTGCTGCAGGAGCATCCTGCGTCATCTTGAATATTCAAATATTGGAGCTTCTGAATTAATCCTATCAAATGGAATTCGAGTTTGCTACAAGTGTACAGACTTCCTTGATGACCAGGTACAAGTTCATGTAACAATTGAACTTCAATTCCATGGCTGACACAACCTTTTGTATAAGATTTTCAGTATTCTAGCAGTTTAGATGTGAAAAACTGTGTGAAATTGCTGAAAATGTGTTGGGTCCAAGAAAACACTTGCTACTTCTAAAGTTACCACGATACTTGTAGAATAATTTAGATCTGTTCACACTTCAAGATTTGGAGGTGGAGGGGAATCGATACTCATGTTAATAAATGTGTGATAACTGAATAATACTTATTTAGTGAGAAAATGATTTGTACTTTATTGAGTGTCCTGTTACATGAAATCTATTTAATTCTTGTCAACCACTTGTTTCAACAGGTTCTTTTTACAGGGTTCTCTTATGGCGGTCTATCTGAAATTTCAGAACGTGATTATTTTTCATGCTCAATGGCATCTACAATTGCTGGAGAAATTGGTGTATTTGGTTATAGACCATCAGTTCTAAAGGATATGCTTGCTGGTAAGAGAGTTGAAGTTGGTACAAAACTTGGAGCATACATGAGAACTTTTTCAGGAGATTGTTCACCCTCAGATCTAGAAACAGCTTTGCAGGTTTGCTTTGTTATATTTTTCATTTATTTATCATGCCTATGAGTTATGATGGAGGACTACAATATTTTTCTCACAGTTGTATCTACATGTCTTAAAAAGGAATTCCATCTTTATTACAATTGTTTGTAAACTGTTAACTACTCTTGAATCTATCTGTGTTATAAGGGGCAATTTTAACACTGAATATAATCAAAAGTTTAATCATATATTGTCCCTTTTAAGTTCCACTGAAAATCTGCTAAATGTTATTGCCTCTACTTTTCATCTAGTCCATGCCTTTGCTTAGTTCTTGTGTCTTCTCCCCCTACATAACTTTATTGAGTTTTCCTATATTCATGTTGATTGCATCAATTGATGTGGGTGGAATGGTCATTCCTTGTTGTGTCAAAGTGAAATTTCTCACCTCTTAGCCCCTGTTGCCCCATAATCGTACTCTTATCAACAGATCAGTGCACATCCACTTTGTTTAATCATTAATATTTGGTCGGCCTTGAATAGCCTATGGGAAACACAGGCTGACAAGGAAGAATATATCTCCTAGATACATCAGCAATCTAATGTCCCCTAGATCATCATTTATACAGTGAAATACTCCTACACATGTGAGGATCCAGAAGATATAAGGATTTACTATGGAAAATTTGCCTCATTATCTGAAACTTTTGAGCTAGAAATGAGCATTATCCCATCCTTTGAATAGCAAGATCCAGTTCTCATTCACCAAATTTATTACATCTAGTGCTTGTTTTTTAGTTGGCAAATATTTCCATCTATGTTGTATTTCTCGTTGTCCAAATAGTACATTAAGGGTGTTTTAACTTCCTAATCTTTAATATTCCCACAGCTTATTTATCAACTGTTTTCAACAAATGTAACACCTGGAGAAGAAGATGTCAAAATAGTGATGCAAATGGCTGAGGAAGCAGTTCATGCTCAAGAGAGAGATCCTTATACTGCTTTTGCAGAACGAGTTAAGGAGATCAACTATGGGAACTCATATTTTTTCAGGGTATGCTGGGTTTCCTATTTTGGGCTAACTTTCACTTTGAATACAGCCTTCCCCTGCTTATTGCTTGGGTTCCTTTTCATGTTTTTGCAGCCTATTAGGATAAATGATCTCAGAAAAGTTGATCCTCTAAAAGCTTGTGAATATTTTAACAGCTGTTTTACGGATCCTTCAACCTTTACTGTTGTGATTGTTGGGAATCTGGATCCAACTGTTGCACTTCCTCTGATATTGCAGTATTTAGTGAGTCAATGGTCCTTTTTAACTATGTGAATATGGGGTGTTGCATTAAATATTGTGTTGACTGATTCTGTACTTCCATGTAGGGTGGAATACCAGAACCTCCTGAACCTATTCTCCACTTTAACCGGGATGACCTCAAAGGCTTACCTTTCACATTTCCTACGAGCATAGTTAGGTAGATGTTGTATTATTTATGGTAGAAGTAAAAAAAAAAATAGTTTTTTACTCTCATGCAGCAGAGAAGACAGCTAACCTGAAGCTTCTTATGAGAGGCAATCAGTTGGTGCGACTGGTTAATTTAGATTGTCCTTTATTTTAAAAGATTTTATTCTTCTGTTATGCAAGGAAACAGTCAATGATGCTCTTCTCTCTCCCTCTCTGGCACTCCATTTTATTTTATCCTTTTATCTGTGCCAGCTAAACGTCTTCACTCCTTCCCTGTTTTTCTTTTGAATTTGAGTTAATAGTGAAACATCCCAAGATATTCTTTATTGGCACATTTCTTTCTGTCTGTGAGCATCTGTATTTTCATTGGACTCAAATGCATTCTAATTTTTTTGATATTCGTGTAGAGAAGTGGTTCAGATCCCGATGGTGGAAGCGCAATGTTCAGTCCAGCTGAGCTTTCCTTTGTTGCTGAATAATGGGACAATGGTTTGTGGATTGGTTTATAAAATTAGTAGTTCATATTGCGTGAGTGACTTGCATATTTACTGATAATTGAAAATGCCTTTTTTGTCTATTGGAAAAAATTAATTTGGCAGGTAGAAGCGATTCACCGTGTTGGATTCCTGAGCAAACTTCTTGAAACAAAAATCATGCAAGTGCTACGTTTCAAGCATGGGCAGGTGTGTTTTTCATATGCTTTACCTTATGACTTGTTTAGTGGTTTGGAGGATATTTCTTTATATACCTCTCTGCTGCAGATCTACTCTGCAGGTGTCTCAGTATTTCTTGGTGGTAATAGACCTTCTAGAACTGGTGATATGCGTGGTGACATTAGCATAAATTTTTCTTGTGATCCTGGGATCTCCTCAAAGCTGGTATGAAGTTTTCGGTTTGTAATATAAATTTTCGCTTTCTATTTTCATATCATTTTCTTAATTGAGGGCCCAATTGTGCAATACTTCATAATAGGTTGATATTGCTCTGGAGGAAATATTCCACCTTCAAGAGGATGGGCCGTCAGATGAAGATGTGTTGACCATTCTTGAACTTGAGCAAAGGGCCCATGAAAATGGACTGCAGGTTAGTTTTTGAGTAACTTTAATGTTACTGTATCTTAATTCCCATTTAGTGGTCCCAGTGATATAGGTTAGAAAATTTTGGACTCTTTCTTCCTTCTACCATTTTAATCCTAAGTAGTTGTGGAACTCAAATTTTCTTGTCATTGTTCTAGATGATCTCACAGCCTAAATTTCTTGGATACAGAAAGTTTAAGTCAATTATATTATGTTAATCATAGTATTGATTTGCTACTCATCTTTCAGGAGAACATCTACTGGCTGGAAAGGATTTTACGTAGCTACCAGTCAAGGATCTATAATGGTGATTTGAGCAATGCCTTTGAGGTTGGTGTCTGTTTTTCCACAATCCCATGTTACAGTTTCTATATTTTGTGCCAAAGAATGTTGTTTCAATATGAATGTCTTATATCAATAGAAATAAGAATGTTGTTTCAATCTGAATGTCTTTTATCAATAGAAATAATGCTTTTTATTGAGGTCTGGATTGCCATAACATTGATATGATATAGCTGAAACATGAGACTTGTTTAAAGTATATGCTTAGTTTTTTAGACCATATCATACAAGAGTTCTAGAGTATGTTTTAACCAGTAACTTGGTAGGGCACGCATGAAGCATTTCATATTAAGTTAGACACTGCAAGCGTCAGTATACATGTACATATAAAATGATATAATTTACTTTCTCTTTTCCCAACAATCTATTCAGTTTTAGTTATGGGACAAATAGCTACTCTTATGCATCTTGGATTTCACTTCAGTAATGAAGTTACTTGTCTGGAAGGTCCCTAATTAGAACCAGGTGGCCACTGATGAATGGCAGTGGGAGTACATAGATATTGTGATTAGAGACACAGAGAACATGCAGCATGCTTGTCTCTTTCATATTCCCTCTGATGCTATATGATTATCAGAATACTATTATATGGTGCAGGTTCAAGATGAAGGACGTTGTAATGTTAGACAGTCTCTTACAACATCGACAGTGCAGTCAACATTGCAAAGAATACTGCCTTATCCTTGCAAAAACCAGTATACTGCAGTCATTCTAATGCCTCTGACATCTCGCTTTCAGTTGGTGATGTCATTCTTCCGATCTAATCAGACTAGTTATGCCAGGGATGCCAAGGTTAGCTTGTGCCCTTTCTAACTTTGTTATTTTCATGATTCTAGGATGCATCTCAGCAATGCACCAATGGTTCTATGCTATTTTTTCAATCAAGCTGTGAGATTACTGATTTTATCATTTTTCACTCAAGCGGTGTATGATTTTTCTTAACATAGTCTGGAAATTAATGTTTTGGACACACACCAATTTCTAGAAACTGTTGAAATATCTAATTGTTCAGATCATGTTTCTGCTCCATTGCTCCTTGATACACTCATAATTTGGTTTCAACCTTGACCTCTGTTTTAACACATTGGTGTTTTTGGTGATGGCAGATTGTAGCGGGCGTTGCTGGTTTAACTGTTTTGGCTCTTACTTTCTGGAGATATTCAAGACGTACCCAGAGATCTTAGGAGCCTTTTTTCTTTCAGCAGAATGACTGTTTCGCATACTTGGGAAGACTAGAGATTTTCAACAGAAATTCGGAGAACTTTATTAAAAATTTTAATGATAATTTCCCATACTTAGGAAGAATAGAGATTTTCAACAGAAATCCAGAAAATTTTATCGTACACGTTAGCATGAGCGGGAAAAAAATATTGGTGCTGGTTTAGGGGTTAGCGTCTTAATTATGCATGGGTCTATGATATATGAATCATGGATTTTTCAACCTGTCTGCATCGTTCATCAATTCTTCTTCGAATTTTTTTCTTTTTAATTTCTTATAGGTGCAACATTAGTTCCTTTAGTGATCCTTTCCTTAGACATCGTGGACAGTACCTAAATAATGGTGAAGATGAATATTTTACTAGAATTTGGAATTGGAATTTCAGAAATCCTACACAACAAAAAATGAAATTTGGACTTTTTTACTGGCATATAAAATGATTTCCTTGTTCTCAAATGCAAGAATGAGATTGCAGGCACAAAATACATAACAATTGTTATCCAATTTGTACCTGTTCAAGTTCATGATTACATGTCAAAATATATTATGCAGAAGTCAATTTATTTTAAGATTCTGTTAAAATGATCGTACGCGGAAACCTTACAAAAATTTAATGAAATTTCAAGGGGATAGCATTAAAATTCGTTGGTTTATTTTTGCAATTTTGAGGAGGGGATGATAATTTCTATATTATTTTGTGAAAAATGAAAAGGTTAAAACATTCATTTCTCCTCCTTTTTCTATTTTTGGTACGACGGAAATTAAGCTATTTCCACGACCAATTTACCAACATTATTATTCTTTTGAGGCCCAGCCTAACGGAGGAATAAAATTGTCATTTCGGTTTCCTATTGATCTTTATTACCGCAGCCAAACTAGGGTTTTGTGGTGGAACTGTTTTTATTTCAACATTCTTTCAACTCCTCTTTTCTTCTTCGCCGCAGCCTAAGGTCTCATGCTCTTTGTAACTATATGTGCATATTGATAATAAATATTTGGTGCAAAATCTATAGCTTATATGAATGGTTTGATGCTTTTAAATTGACAAGTGGGTTAGTGAACGCGGCTACGTAGGTGTTAAAAGGGAACTGAAAATGGAGAAATATGAATGACACTGATTTTGACCTATGCGAAATATGAATTGTTTCATACCATGCTTGTATTATTGATTGGATTTCACATCTTAGCCTATTAAGATTCTGTAATGCTGAAAGCCTGCTGCGTTGGGATGTATTCTTTGATCTTGGAAAATATCATTAACTAGTCCTGGTTTAGGAATTTTTCATTTGTTTATAATTGCATTGGAAGTTTGCTTATGTGATTTTCATTTAGTGATAATATTAGCAGCATAGTAGTAGAGAACAATATGTTTTTTATAATAATTTCTGATACACTTCATGATCAAATTGCAATAGAGCTGTTTCTTATGGAAATATGGACCTGCCTTTCTAATGTTTACGATGATATGCTATTCATTACTGATTGTTACTCAAAATTATGTGGAACAGCACCTTCAAGAAGAAGGCTCCCAAGGCCATTAATAATAACACGAAAGACTAACTGTTCTGAATGCATGCGCTGAACATTTGCAAAAATCTCCCGCTTAACCTTTAACCTACAATCTACAATTGAAAGTCCTTAACACACAAATAGAAGGTTCAATCCTCGTCTTCAATGACCTTCTTTTACCGAGTGGTTGTAGCAGACAGCAGTATCATCAGTTATTGATCTTATCCTTGCTTTTATGGCGTGCTAACGCGTTGCATCATTGCCATTACAACTCTTAATGTGCGCTAATTTTAGTGAATAAATTCTTTCTTCTATACCGTTGTTTTTAGTTTCTCAGTCGCTTGTATGACTGCTGACGCGCTTTTGGTGCCTGGTTAGTAGCTCAAGTTCCCGCATCGTAAGGAAAATTCTTGTATATATTAACTAGGTTTATTGACTCTTGAAATTCAAATTCTTTTTGATTTTGATAAATTTGTCAATATTTTTAATTTGGATAAAATTAGTCAAATTAATAAAATTTTGACAAATCTAGTTAAAATTTAAATTGATCAAAATATGATGATATACATGTTAAAATGAAGTTAAAATAATGTTAATTGATGTTAGTGACTAATTTTAACTGATTTTATTAATTATTTTTATAAAAATTCATGATAGTTCGTTTGTTATACTATGTGATATATCATTTATTTTAATTAAATTTAAAATATTAAATTAAAATAATGTTAATTGATATTAGTAATTAATGTTAATTGATTTTACTAATTTTTTAATAAAAATTAATGTCAATTATTTTGTCACATCATGTGATGTATCACTTTATTTTAATTAATTTTAAAATATTGAGTTAAAATTATATTAATTGATATTAGTAATTAATGCTAATTGATTTTACTGATTTTTTTATAAAAATTTATGTCAATTGATTTACTACTACATCACAGTGATATATCATTTTGTTTTGATTAATTTTAAAATATTGAATTAAAATAATATTAATTGATATTAGTAACTAATACTAATTGATTTTACTAATTTTTATACAAATTCATATCAGTTAATTTGTCACGTCACGTGATATATAATTTTATCTCAATTAAATTGAATTTTAATAAAATTTGACCAAATTTTATTAATTTTAACTAATATTGCCAAAATTAAAAAGATTAATCAATTTTCTCCGAAATTTATTAAATTTGACTAATTTTTTCAAAATTAAAAAAATGACTAATTTTATCAAAATTCAAAAATATTTGAATTTTAGAAACCAATAAATCTATTAACCATATAACCAAGGGGGTATATATACATATATGATAATTGATTTATTTCTTTTTGTTCGACTTCACTCCTGCTAGAGAGCATGCAAGTAAAATCTCTGGGAAATCATGACGTTCCCAGTATAATAAGTTGATCTTGCATACAGATCCATTTATAGATGTGGTCTAGTGAACTGCAACGCGGGAAGATTGGAGAATTGATAATACAATCAAAAAATTAAAAAATATATATATTTTCAGATTGATGGATGGAAGAAGGCAAAAGTAGATTATTTCTTCACATGATGTTTCCTCAAGTTTCGAGGCACTACTCCAAGTAACTATCTTGTTCCAACCCGCTTATGCTTGAAAGTTGAAACACTGAATGAGCTCAAACCCAATCAAGTAGAAATGAAAGTACATGTCAACAGAAATTTAGCTGGCCTTGTAAGCATACATGCAGTTTTCTCACTTCTGATGACTCAGCAAGTAGATGGTCAGCATAGAGACAAATGCCAGCTGCACTGCAATTTCAGACAAGAATATGCATTTTCAACTGAATTTATCAATTATATGCGCATAGTCATAGATAAAGAGATTCAAGGCCAACCTAAGAGGCCCAAGTGGTAGCCAGAGGACATCCCACCGGAATCTTGACATCCTATGTTGCAAATAAATTTCGTGTTACTAGCATATGATTAACACGCAACAGGCCAGAACATTGAGCATATTAGGGTACTGCATAAAGAGTGCAGTTCATAAGCAATACTAAATAGTCAGCAGTAATTTCAGTATGATAAGCATAGAAACTTCAATCAAAATAATTTGAAAGGCAATGAATATGGAAGGCTGGAAGCCAAACCAAATGAACTATGTATTTCTCTATTTTTCTGCTTCCAAGTCCCAAAATTAGTCTTGAACTTTTCTTATATGAGCTTTCTTGACAATATTCAGTGATAATGAACTACAAATAAGAATTTTAGAAATACCAAATTCTCTAAGTAGATTTGTAAAGAACTCCAAATACCTGAGCATATAATATAACCAGAAAACTGCCAGCATAAGCCCAGTATTGCAAGAGTACCAAATCCATTGCCTGTGATGCGTTGAATTACGAAGCAACCCCACAATAGCCATTGAGCACACAAAAACAGGTACCCATTCCATTAAAACTAAGAAAATTAGTGAAAGAAGTGCATCATGTAATCCACTGAGGCAGCATAAATACATGTAATCAGCATAATGACAATCAATTGTCATTTTAGCAATAATTTAGCATCTGGTAGGGAAAACAAAGGTGCAGATCACTAATAAAAGATAACTCATCCCAACTATTAGAGCAAATAACTGATCAAGCAAGCTCACAATTGAGAGATTTCAAGTAACTGTATACATAATCTTTTTATGACTGAACAAAAAACTCATCGAATAATGAGTACCATTGATATTGACACATCGTAGATCACCAGATGTTCAACGATTAACTCATACCACTCATTTCTTCTTCCCCTAGTTATGCCCAATATTCTCTTGATCAAAAAATTTATTCAAAAGGTACCCCTATGAACTCAAAAGAAAGTGCCTTTGGAATTTTGACGAATAATCAATGGCAAGCGACCCATAAGAAACAATCCATATAATTTCCAATTTGGCCGTTCCAAAGGAAAAAGAGAGAACTTTCCTACAAGTCTGGCTTACAGCTCACGATGAAAAATGATATTAATCCAGTTCTAGACAGGCAAACATGTGATAATATATGGATGTGGATCCTATGAACATGTTTGATATTGCTATGGTAAAAATCTATTTTTGTTCGTTAAATTACAAAATTTTTAGTTTCTGAACAGTATTTTTAGCTACAAATGAAAGTGGTTTAGTTACATTGTGAACGCAATAACTAAATCTTCAAGTAAGAGCTTCTTCTTCAAAATTAATTTTTAACTCACAGAACTCATTGAAAAAAATCTATGATCAATTAGTAAAAATGATTTCTTCTAATTTTTGCCCCAAAAGCTGCTATTAGAAATAGCAATGCCAAACATTCCCTACATGTTGGAGAATACATCATTTGTTTTAATAAAGATCACGCAAATAGCAAACACGAAAAATGAAGAGGGTAGATTAATTTGGGGAGAAGTAGAAAGAGGGCAAACCTGCAGATATTACCATCCATGACTCAATATCTCCCATGAAGTAAGCATTATATCTCTGTTAGTCAAAAAAGAATTGTTAAATTCCACCCAAAAAAAAAAATCTCAGTGCATATATTGATTAATGGATTTATTTACCAGTTCCTACGGCGAACTTGCCTGCTGGTAGATGGAGTACAGTTGAAACGCAATGTAGCATAAGAGAAGTCCGGCGAACACTCTCTACCCACCAAAAGAAAAAAAAAATCAAAACAATGAAAAAAAAAAAAAAACTGATGTATATAGAGTTAATTAATACCCTACCCTCCATAAAAGAGACCGGTGAGCTTGCGTCTGTTCCAGCGATCGAACCAAATCCTCCTGTTCTGTGTTTTGGAAATGGAAAGAACAGTAATTCAAATCCCTATTGGGTTTTGGTTGCTCAAAATAATAATAACAGAGACAAACCTTCGGTGTCCATGGGACGAGAATCGTCATCGTCCCGAGTTGGAAGTGATAAATTCTCGCCATTAGATTTTCGCCAATTTCTCGCCAGCTTCTTCATCTCCACCTTCTGCTCTTGCTTTGGCTTGTTTTCCCTTAAACAGAGATCACCCTTCTGACAAGTTTCTCATTTCCAGTTTAAAAAACTATAGAATCGAAAATGTTCTTATTTTTCTTTTTTTTTTTTTTCGAGCATGAAAATGTCCAATTTTAATTTTTGATTTATGGAATAATATATTTATAAAGAAATTGAATTCTTAAAGTGATGGTTTCTTTATTTACTTTTTTATATACATATAATTTTTTTTTCCTCTAAAAAGAGTGAGATAGTTATTTTTCTATATTTATAAAAAAATTTAAATTAAATAAATAATTATACCTTTAATTAATATAATATGTAGATAAATTCAATCATGTGTATAATTATATATTAAGTTATAAACATATAATTTTAATTAAAAAGTATAATCTGCAATTCAAATTAGTTCATTATAACTTAAGTTTAAAAAAATTACTTTTATATTCTGATTTTCTTAAATTTTTGTTTTAAATTATATATTTGAGTAATTAATATGTTATATTTGGAAGTACTTTAATAATTATATTTCATATTAATATGATTACTATGTTATACTTTATTACCAAATACCTATATATTTTTATAAATTAATTAAATAAAATATATTTAAAATAGAGTTATTATAGTCATTTGAATCACTTTTCTTTATACTTTTCTATACCCGAACTAAATATAATATGTATGAAATTTTAAAAAAAAAAATCATTTGTAACCAAATATGAGAATATTATATTTAGAGAATGATTTTCTTGAAAATCAATTTGTCAAACATGTGATTCCAAATGCCCTATTGAAATCATAAAAATTCATTATATTAAATAATAGAGCATCATTTCTATAAAACGTGAATTTATTTCTATATTTATAAAAATTTTAATTTTGATATTGCCTATGTTTTAAATTTTTTTAAAGTTCGAAGAAATATTATCATTTAATTTTTGTTATTTTCATAAATTAAACAATTTTTAAAATGATATTGCAAAATATTGTTTTAAATTGATATGTTAATAATATAAGTTTAAGAATGAAATCAAAGTACATAATACAATGTCTCTACATTCCTTGTTTAATTTTTTCATTTGTCAAAAAAGGTATTATATTGAATTGAATCATGTAATATGTATAATGGAAGAAATGAAGCAAGCTTTAGAAGTTAAACAAGCCAAGCTGCTTTAATGCCCGTTCAGTTTGACATTTATTTATTGATATTTAACTATTGAAAACTAAAATGTTGAAAAAAATATTTAATAAATATTAATGATCGCTGTTTCAATTTAAAAATTAACATTCAACTTTTAAAAAATATAAAAAAAAAATACCGACCACTGGATTTCATTACTATCTGGTGATTCGAAATATTGGAACGGTAACAGAGCACAAATTATGAACTACCCAAGCTCCACACTCTAAACTATATACCGGTCAGTGTAACAACGGTTGACAGAACTCAGAATTTCAGCCTACGCATCTGAGACACATCATGCGGACATTCAGCCTGCTTCATTTACACAAAGTTCAAACTCAAAGCTCAACTGCATGATATTGAACAAGTCCTTACATTAAGTAGTTGAGCAAGCAGCAAGAACTATAACTTACTCGCATCTGAAATAAAAACTAAATGAAAAAGAACCATAAATTACGCCCACACTCACTGAGATTGCAGACAATTGCTTCAGGAAAATCCTGAGACGCATCATGATCAAAATTGGATTCACAAAGCAAACAACCTCAGCATGTTGCTGTGTAATTTTCAAAATTATGTTTGAAATCGAAGTAGCCAATATTTGTGAACAATGTTGAAGTTAAATAGATGTTGAATTCTAATGGCAAATCACTACATCCAACATCTATAAGTAAAATAAATATCACAGATCTGCTCTCCCAGGGTATCTGGGGAAGGGAATGACATCTCTAATATTGTCGATGCCAGTGGCAAATAGTATCATCCGTTCAAAGCCTAAGCCAAATCCACTGTGCTTTGCAGTCCCAAAGCGTCGCAGGTCAAGATACCACTCATATGGCTCAATAGGTAGCCCCATCTCAACAATTCTGCAACGGAAGAGAGTATTCCACATTAAAATGTAAAGAGAAAGAAATAACAATTTATAAAAAATCATAAAAATAAATAAATAAATCAAGAGAATGTAGAGGTAATTTTGTACAAAATTATTTGAACCATTCAACGAGATCCCATACCTTTTCTGAATAACCTCCAAGCGTTCCTCCCTTTGGCTTCCACCAATCAACTCCCCTACCTGCAATATAAGACCAAAACTAACTTGAGTAGTGCAAGAAGGGAATCCAACTCAACTCAACTCAACTAAACTTTAATCCCAAGTTCGCAAATAGGCAGAAAAAAGAAAAAATGTGGAGATCATACAACTTCATGTACACAAATACCTTTGGTACAAGAACATCCATGGCAGCTACTGTCCTTGAATCATCATTGAGCCTCATGTAAAATGCTTTGATCCCCTTTGGATAATTGTACACAATGACAGGCTTCTTGAATATAACCTCTGTCAAGTACCTGACAGCACAAACAAGCCAAAATATCAGGATACACATTTTAAACATAGAGAGAGAGAGAGAGGAAGAGGAAGACCTTTCATGCTCAGATGCCAGATCTATTCCCCATTCCACCTTGTTCTCAAACTGTTTACCACCTTGTACAGCCTCCTCTAGTACCTTCACAGCTTCTGTGTACGAAATGCGCTCGAAAGGGGTAGAAGCAACCATTTTTAGCCTATCAATGCAACCTTTATCATAAAGCTTAGCCATAAGTTCCATATCATCAAGACACTTATCAAGTAACCACTGAGACATATATTTCACATATGCCTCTGCACAGTTCATGTCATCCTGCCAATCAAAAAAAAAAGGCAACCTCTCAGTTATAGAAATACACATAAACATAACAAACTAATAAATCTCCATAAACCTGAAGATCAGCAAATGCTATTTCAGGCTCTATCATCCAGAATTCTGCCAAATGCCGTGAAGTATGTGATTTTTCAGCTCGAAAAGTTGGTCCAAATGTATAGACATTGCCAACAGCGCAGGCATAAGTTTCAAGCTGTAGTTGACCAGAGACAGTCAAAAATGCTTGACGGGAAAAGAAATCCAGGGCATAATCAATCTTCCCATCTTTCTTAGGAAAGCCTGGTTTAAGTTTAGATCTTTCCTCCAGCTTCGAGAGGCTCTCCTTTGCTTTCGTCAGCTCAGCCACTGAAGCAGTTATTTCCTCCTTACTTGCTTTATCAGCTTTCAATTTAGCAACAGCCTCCCCTTTCTCCTTGACAACAAGTTTAGCAGCTTCTACATCAGCCTCCGACGGAGGAGGATTCTGAAGCAGCTCCTTCTCTATCTTCTCAACTTCACCAATCAAGGTCGTAACTTGAAACATTTCACCCGCACCTTCGCAGTCACTAGTCGTGATAATTGGAGTGTGAACATAATAAAAACCATGCTCTTGGAAGAATGAGTGAGTTGCAAAAGCAAGCGCATTTCGGATTCTAGCAACCGCAGAAATCTGAAACCCAAAGTTCAAACTTTTATTGCCCCATCCAATTTATACTTAATTAGGCTAACTAAAACAAATCAAAATCAAGTATCCAAATGTCCTTTTTTTAAAAAAAAAAAAAAAGTAAAATAAATGAAATCCATAATGTAAAACAGTACATTGAGTTTTTTTTTTTTTTTTTTAAAAATACCGTGTTAGTTCTTGGTCGAAAATGGATATGATCCCTCAAGAACTCGAGCGTCAGCTTGGTTTTGGGAATCGGATACTTAGCCGGGTCGACGGGTCCAACATGGAGCAACTTTTCAACTCGTAGCTCAATCTTCTGTTTGGTCCCTTCAGGTGGCTCCTTCAAGACGCCATCAACGGAGACGCACGCGCCAGTGTGCACCAACGAGCTAAGATCCGCTACTTCCTTCTCCACAATAACCTGTAGGTTCGACGGACACGAGCCGTCGTTCAATTCCAAGAACGCGAACGATCCTTTGCCTTGCTCTCTGCCGGTCTTCACCCATCCACAGATGCGTACGCGCTGGCCACTGAGGCCGGCGCCTCCGTCGGGGCGGGAGACAATGGATCGGATTGGGACTCGGTCCGAAAATGGGTGCTTGAGAGAGATGGCGTCGTTTTGGTCTCCCATTGGTGACGACAGCGAAGTGAAACGCTTTGTATAGACAACGGAGGTTTCTGCTTCAGCTTTTGCTAAAACCCTAAAATCAGTTTTGATTTGTTAAGCAATGAGGTGGAATTATGTAGTTGTTGGACTACGCTAATTTCATTGTATAAACTGGCGCTTGCCGCCGATTTTAATTCTTTGAAACACGTGGCGCTATGAGGTGAGAAGGTTATCGCTAATGGAGGAACGGTGGGCCCTTAAAATGGAGGGAACACGATTCCCTTTGTGATTGCGGTTGGTTTTAACGCAAGGTATCATTTACTCTTCCGTTCGCCCGAATCGAACTTTTTGGTTAACTGTAGTATTTGACACTTTGTTCGTTTTTTTTCTTGTCCGAAAATTAGAAAGCAAATTTGCTACTGTTTTTATAGAATTAAGATTTTAACTCACATTCTCGAAAATCATATTTTATTTTTTTTAGTACTATAAAATAATATTATATTGATGAGATTCAAAATTTAACATGTATTCTTAAATAATTTTATTTTACCAATTAAATTTATGTTCACTATATTTCAATTTCAAAAACAACTCAATTTGTATTTTAGAAATAAAAATAATTGGTATCTAAATTAAATTTAAATTCAAATTATTGAATAAAATATGAAATAAATTTAATCAAGTTAAAGATAAAAATATAAGTGTTATTATCTTTTAATTCAACTGATCATATAAATAATATGAAATAGCATGTAAACACTACATAAAGAACACTTGGTTGATTTATATAAACATGTAGGAATATATGAGTCAAATGGCAAACATTAAATGAATGCAAGATATTACTTATTTACCATTTATCACTATTCATGTGAATTAATAAAAAATGTATTATTTTAGATGTAAGCTAATTTCAATTCATACTTTATTAATCCAATTAAATTTTGATTTAATTGAGCAATCGAGCACCATTTTATTCAATGTAAATGAATTTTAATAGCAATAAGGTCCATAATTAAAAAAAAAAAAACTACTTGAATCACAACAGTGATTGAGATTTTTGCTAATCCAAAATATTTAACTAATCTCATGAATTAAAGAAAATTCAAAAAATCTTTCAACTTAGTCATAAAAATTTAAAAATATAAGCAATTTATTTCAATGACAATCTAGTGAGAACACACACGTACATGCACATGTATAATAATTCAAAATTAAATTATAATTTTCTCTATTTTATATTTATTATTCAATTTTCTTTACAGTAAATCATATAATTCCAATGATACAAACTATCATAATTTATTGAGTTGTAATTAATTTATATTTAATAAACTATTTATCAACTTAATAATTTATATTATTTTATATGATTACAAAGAATAAAATTATTTAGTAAAGTAATTAAAATTTATGATAGCCTTGCGTCTCTTTGTCTAATATAGACTTGATAGTTAAATATAATAAATATTAATTTTACTAATTATAATATCCTAATTTTAAATGTGATTTGTACTCAATTAGTGTATGAAATAATACTTATTACCTAACTAATGAATATACTTATTATGTATAAAATCTAATAGATATATAAATCAAATATGTTAACACTCATTCAAATAAAAAAAAAATTGTGAACAAATCTAACAAATATAATACTAATAAATTTTATGTCTAATCCCTTCAAACAAAAAAAAAAAAAGAAAAGTATTATATATCTTATAACAATGTGAATAATAATAATAATATGTATATATACACTCACATATATACACACATATACTTATGTATGTATATATGTATGTATCTTTGTATTGAGTTGTAATTAATTTATATTTAATAAATTATTTATCAGCTTAATAATTTACATTATCTTATATGATTAGAAATAATAAAATTATTTATTAAAGTAATTAAAATTTATGATAGCCTTTATGTCTCTTTGTCCAATATAGAGTTGATAATTAAATATAATAAATATTAAATTTACCAATTATAATAGCCTAATTTTAAGTGTGATTTGTATTCAATTAGTGTTTGAAATAATACTTATTATCTAACTAGTGAATATACTTATTATCCATAAAATCTAATATATATATAAATCAAAATTTTCAACACTCTTTCAAATAAAAAAAATTATTGTGAAAAAAATCTAACAAATATAAAACTACTTATAAATTTTATGTAAACAGTTAATCCCTTAAAATAAAAAAAAGAGAGAGAAAGAAAAAATATTAAATATATTTTATAACAATGTCAAAATAATAATAATAATAATATACATACATACACATGTACCTATGCATTTATGTATGTATATGTGTGTGTGTATATATATATATACACATACTCTTTCTATCTTATATTTTAGGACTTTTTTTTACATAATGATTAAGAAATCTAAAGCCACTCTTTTTACTAAAATTTTCTTTCATATTATATTTACTGTAGTGCACTAAATTTTATAAAATTTAATACTTTTCCCGTTTCACAGTATATGTATTTTTTGTATTATACATTTAGATTAAAAAAATTTAATTATAAGAGAAAGATGATGATGAAGATAAATTTGAAAAACAAACAATTAATGTTACATTGATAATGTAGAATGACAATTATATCGAAACAAATTTTTTTTGAAAACGACAAATATTATGAAACAAATGGAGTAAAAAAAATACTTTCATTTATTTAAAGTGGATAGTATATAAGATGGTTTTTTATTTTTGATAAATTTTCATTAATCACATAATGTTGAAATGAAAAAAAAAAGTATAAAAAATTGCAATACAAAAAAAAAATAAGAAATGTTTTATTATTAGTGTATGTATGTTTCGCAATTAATGAATGAGCAAATTTAATAATTTATAATTAAATAAATATCTAAATATAGAAATGATCTATTTTTTGAAACTTCTAAAAAAGGTAATATACCTATAATATTGAGATGAATGAAGTATATATATATATATATATAAACAAAAGTTTTTGTATAGAGAGGATCAAACACTAAAATTTTAAAATTCAATTTCAAAAATGTTTATTCAGTTCTTGAAAAACATAAGAAATCAAATTTTTGTCATAAAAATAAAACTTTTTACAAAAGTTTTTATATATGGGAACAAAAGAAAAGAATTTCAATTTGAAATATTTTATTAAAATTTAATATTGAATTACAATAAGATGGATAATATATGATATCCAAATTAATTATGACACTAAAGATTTATCAATAATAATGTTAATATTTTAAAATATAATTTTTATTTTATCAAGGATTTCTTTGTCAAGGAAACTAAAAATTATATTATTATTATTATTGTTGTTGTTATTACTGTTGCTACCATAAAATCAATAAATGGCACATGGGAACTCCGCATAAAAAAAATAAATAATTTATTTACCTCACTTTGCTGCTTTTGATCAATACAAAAAGTAAAATTTTATTTGTTTAAAAGTATAATACCAATAATACTCCTTTTATTTTTATCATATAATTACATTTAGTTTCAATACAATTAATTCTTTTTGAAATAAATAAGTATTTTAAGTAATCAAATGTATTTTTATTGATTTACTATTTTTTAACTAAAAAAGTTTCAATTTGAATTTTAGTATAGGCAATTATAAATATATTTTATATTAATTTAGTAAGAGTATGATAAATGTGAGAAATACACATTTTTATTAAACCTATTTTGTCTTCATCTCCTAAAAATAGAAAAAAGAAAAAAGTATGTTAATAGCAAAGAAAATATTATCTCATTCTTAAATATTAGAATGTAACTAATGAATCATTTTTATATTTATATAGTGTTGAGTTTAGTTTTAACTTAAAATTAATTCAATTTGTAAATAAATTTTTTACAAAATTTATTTACAAGTGAATTCTATATTTAGAATATTATAAACTAAAAATATAATTTATTTTAAATGAAATCAATTTTCTATTTATTTAATTTAATAAAGTATTTTATTTTTACATAAAATTCCATGTGTTGTTTTTCAAAAATTTTTACAAAGGTAATAAAATAAAAATAGGAGAGAGAGAGACTATAATAGAAATAACAAAGAGGAGAGACAATGAGAGGAAAAAAAAGAAAACAAGTAAAAAATTTTAACTAAAGATATTTTTATCACAACAAAAAAATTTATAATTTTAAAATTCATTTATAAATTTTATTTTATTTGATAGAATTTGGTTTAATGATAACTAATTTCAAGTATTTAATGAAATATAATTATAAATGAATTTTATTTATACCAAAACACAAAATATGAATTTATAAATTTCATAAAAATTATAAAATTCATTTATACAAAACACAATATTAGAGATTTTTAATGCTTAAAATGGAAATTTATTAATTATAAGATTATAATTAATATTTTACTCCAATACCACATTTATTTTGTGTTTTTACATACATATTACTGACTCATCTTTATGTTAAATATTTACATAAATATAAGAATAAAATAAATATACATCTTAAAACTAAGTGTATTTTTTGTGAAAGTAATAATGTAAGATCAATTAATCATCAATCATTTTTTAAATGGTTGATTATCATTTGAAGTCACATATTTATCTAGAAATAAAAAATTATGAATTGAAATAAATATTTATAAAATAATTATAAGTTATATTTAGCTTTGAAAATATATTCTCTTATATATATATATATATATAAGCACGAATGAAGGATAAAACTGTTGAATCAGTCAAAATATTCATAATTTAAAGGTTAGTTTAGGTATATAAAATTTTTTATTTATTATATGCAAACATTAAAATTCAAATAGTAAAATGATTCATTAATAAACCCACCATCATGTATAGAATTTTTATTTATTATACATAAACATTAAAATCTAAATAGAAAAAGGATTTTATCATTATATCCACCATTAAAAACCAAATAGAAAAAATTCATCCATATTTTATATTATAAATAGAGTAAACATTTTCACAGTAATGAAAACAACAAAGGTGCATGATCTAAGCATTAGGCATACTTAGATTTTTTTTGAAAAATAATTAAAAATAAAATTTAGAAAGAATTTCTATAATTGTTGATTTAATTATATTTATAACAAAATTTTAAATTTTAATTTTATAAATATATTTTAATTGTAATATTTATAAATACATTCAATCATACGTAGCATTATTATTTAGAGAGATTTCAATGCTTATAACTAAAATACAAGTTATAATTGATAAATAAAAAAATATAAAAAATGTGATATACAAAGAAGTTCTATTTTAATATCAATTTTATAATAATGAAACTTTAAATAGATTTTGTTATAATAAATATATTTTGATATATTTAATAAGTTTTATTTTCTATGAATAGTTAAAAATTTTAAATAAAAAATAAAAATACTAAAAAATTTTAAAATCTAAAAAACCAAAAATACATGCAAAAAAATTAATATATATATATATATATATATATATATATA
>CATIWR010137286.1:0-75404 GCA_949677035.1 Omphalea diandra | reverse complement strand
ACCCTAATTGTCAGATATAAACTTATTATAACAATATAAAATCATGGTGCTTTATTTCTATTGGTTGGAAGTTCACTTTTCCTCTTTTAGTCCATCTTCTTCACTCCTTAAGCACCTTTATCCATCTCTCAATCCTTAAATACTCTTTATACTCTTAAATAAGCTCTATAACACCATTATTTATGATGCTATAACATGCACATAACATAAGACAATTTTCCATGCAGCTATACAAACACTACATATATGTTCAAGTGTCCCAAATATAACGGTGCAAGTGTCACTGTCATGCTTCTATAAATTGCATGACTAAATGATCATTTATCCAATACATATGTTCATGTGGGATTTCATATCATTTATGCAATGAATATGTTCATGTGATAATGCCAATGAATGTGGATAGAGATATTACAATTAAACTTTAAAATTTAATAAATATAAGAAACATAAATACTAAAAAGTTACTGAAAGCTAGAAAAATTAATATTGTCTTCTCACAATTTATTTCATCCCTATTGTACTAATACTTGTAGTAAATCCGTGCATTACGCAGATTGATTATAATAATAAATTTAATATTATTTTTATTAAATAATTAGTTAAGTGATTGAATGATTTAACTATTATTTTAATTAAAATTTATTTTCAAGTAAATAAAATACTAAAATAAAGTTCATAAAATTTGTAATTATATATGGAAGTACTTGTAATAAAAAAAAAATTATATATTGATTCATATTTTAATCATATATAGTACAATTTCAAAAAAATTATTAAATTTAAATAAACTAATTCATGATAATCAATCAAACAAATAATATTAAGTATTTTATTTTATCATCAAAAATAAAATTAATAGATAATCACAAATTTATGTGCATATGTGAGATAATTGTGATAAAAAATTGTGTATTAATTCATACTTTCAATTTTGTGTATAATAGTTTTAATAGAAAATTTATTAAATTTGAACGAAATAATTTCTAACAATTTATTACATTGTCATTAGCTTTTATATATTCAAAATTTTGAACAATTAATGAAATTAATTTAAATTTTAAGTTTCTATTTAAAATTATTATTTTTTAAGTTTTTCTAAATTCATGTTTAAAAGTTGTTTAGAATTTTTATTTTTTAAATTTCTAATTTTTTTTCAAAAATTTTTTATTATATAATATTAGCTTTCTGTTTAAAGGTTTTAATGTTTAGATTTTTTATTTCATGTTTAGAAGTCTTTTTTATATGTTAATTAATTTTTTTAATTTTCTATTTAGAATTTTTTATATTGTAATTTTTATAATATAATAAAACAATGACATGTAGCTATATTATACACAATTATTTGACTTTAACAAATGATAAATAATTATTTAGAACTAATTTTGAGACTGCAATTTCATATGATAATTTTTTTTGTAACATAATATAAAACAATAATATGTAACTATATTATACACAATTATTTAGTAAATGATAAGAAATTATTTAAAATTATTTCTTAGCTTCAGAAGTTTTTTATTATATAATTTTAATTTTTTGTTTAAAATTTTTACTATTTGAATTTTTTAATTTCCTATTTAGAAATCTTTTTTATATGGTAATTAATTTTTTAATTTTTTATTTAAAATTTTTATATGGTAGTTTTTTTTTTATAACATAATATAAAACAATGATATGCAACTATATTATACATAATTGTTTAGCAAATAATAAGCAATCATTTAAAATTAATTTTGAGACTGAAATTTTATATGATAGTATATAACATAATATACACAATTATATTATACACAATTATGTAATAGTAATCTATAGGCTTGGTCTGGATCAGGGTTTCGGTCTGCAATCATAATTTATGGGTAGTTCAGTACATGAAATAATTAATTTTTTACAAGTTAATTTAACTTTGATGAGAGCTTAAACTTGCAACCTAACCAGTTAAAAATGAGTGTTAATGAGCTGAATATATTTTCTTTTGAGCAAATGAAATGGTTTTTTTTTTTTTTCTATACTTAGTTGTCATGAGTAAAATTTGGAGATATAACTAACTAGGATTACATAATAAGTGTATAATCATTAGCTTATGTATGGACTTTTGTTACTGAACAATATTGATTAGTACAACTAATTACGTATTTCATATGGTTGTAACTTACAATATGTTATTTTTTTTAATAACAGTTTAATGTTTCACTGTTAATTCAGAAAACTAAGAAGTACGTATGAATGTTTTGGACACAATATTCGCATGAGCCTTTCATTATGAAATGAAAATTTTTGGTTTCCATTTAATTGTAAAAATGTGATAATACATAGTTAGCTTAAGGGATTTTATTGTAAGAGTTTTTTTTTTCTTTTTTAGCTCATGAGAGGTTTAATGGCCGAATTAATAGTGTTAAGCTATGTTTGTATGTGATACCATATGGAATTGTAAAAACATATATGACATATGCAAGCATAGCTTGAAAGTGAAGTGCACGTTGTAAGAGGCCGGAGTTTTGAGTTGGATTCTTTTATGTCAGCCCATTGAGACTTCAAAAATTTTTTTAAGTAGACATATAAATAAAGAAACTAGCCCATAAGAAGGCACTCTTGCACTCTAACATGAAAGACAATGAAAAGACAAGAAAATAGAAGGCAACTAATTACAATTATGTTGGCTATTTAAATTTTTTAAGAAGTGAGGATAATAGAAGGAGAATGATTTCCCTTTATTTGTATCGCAGAAGATGAAATTAGTTAAACCTTAATTTGGAGTATAAAAAATTTGAACTTATAAGAAAGAATGATATATTACCTTTATTTATCTTTGAAATATAAATTTTATCATTTAAAAAATTGGTCTTTTTATCTTTTAATATTTATTATTCTCTTCCCCTCCCACTTATCCAAACAAAATTAACACATTTCTCCACTCTTCCCTTTAATAATTATTTATTATATAACCAAACACAAATTGATAAAAATTTTCTTTATCCCTTCTCTCAACATCCTTCCTTTGCCTTTAAAATACCTTCGTTGCCCTCCTTACAGCATCGTCATACATAGTATAAAAGAAAACAACAATTTCAAATAGTATAAAAGAAAACAACAATTTCGAATAGCAACATCTTCTTGTTATACCCTCTATTTTATTATGATAAGAACCCTTGATTATTGTATATTTATTAATATCACAACCTTGGGCTAATTGCAAGGGAAATCCAGAAACATGATAATGGTACTAGAACCCTTCGTTATTGTATTTTTATGCAACATCAAGTCTGCAAGGCAATGTTATTTGAAGAGAAACCTGACACTGGCAGTCTGCATTGAGACAGAAAGTTTTGGTACATTTATCAGAACATTTGCCCTCACAATCCTTGTCGACTTTGCAGCGAACGGTAGAAGGCAAATCTTGAATAATTTCTGCTACCATCTCTGTTGCTTCAACACCACCATCAAAATAACCTATCAAGCAATAAATAATAATTAAAGTGAAAAAAAATGAAAAGAAAATGGCAGGGAAACAAAATTAGAAACTTTACAGGACACAGTAAATAGTAAGGCAAGCAGCAATGCCAGGTTGAATGAAGCTTTCTCCATTTTCTTGGTTTGTTATAAGGAGTTAGGATGTGTGCCATATATGCAAACTTTGCCAGCATTTATAGGCATTGGCTAGACAAATCCAATCCAACAACTGTTGATACAGCGAATTCCTGAAATAGACATTCAATTAATCACAATCAGTATTTTTAAAAGGTGATATTATTTCTATAGCAACTTAAATCTTAAATCAATATACTGATAATATTAATCCTGCAGTTACTTTGATTAAAATTTTGTTTGGATTATAATTTAACTCCCTATGGTTTGTCATATGGAATCAAGTTTTCATATTTTATCGTTGTATAATTTAGTCTCTCACATTTATTTTATTATAATTTAGTCTCTCACGTTTATCGTATTATACTATTAGGTTTTTCTGTTAATTTTCATTAAAAATCATAGATTCATTACTATGATACTCCTATAATTTGACATATTTAATTAAATTGTCGCTTATTTTTTAACATAGCAAAAAATAGTCCTTCTAGTTTAATCCATTAAACTATTAACTCTTAAAAATATTTTTCAATTTGTTGTTTATTTTCCTCAGAAACTTTAATAAATAACATAGCATGGCTAAATTCTAACTCACTTGTAATTCTTAATACTGTCACATCAAGTGTATGTAAAAAAATAAGATCAAATGACTAAAAAAACACAAAAGTGTAAATTCTAAATATATAATTCAATGACTTTAAAACAACATGGATTAAACCACTAAAATGTAAAATCATCTATAAATTCATTATCTCAATCAGAATTTTAAAATTAATCTCTTAAATTTCACTTCACATAAAATTTAAGAATTCAATTTATAATTTTTTATTTTGATCTTATAATTTTTTTAATTATCTCAATATTAAACTTTAAAAATTTAATAAATATAATAAACATAAATACTAAATTGTTATTGAAAGCTAGAAAAATTAATATTGTCTTCTCATATTATACTAATACTAGTTGTAAATTTGTGCATTTGCGCAATATGATTAAAGTAACAAATTTTAAATAAATTTAGTATTTATTTTATTAAATAATTAGTTAATTAATTGAATGATTAATCATTATTTTTATGAAAAGTTATTGTCAAGTAAATAAAATAATAAAATAAATTTCTTAAAATTTTTAATAATATATAGAGGTAGTTGTAATAAAAAATTATTTATTGATTCATACAATTAACTGCATATTTACAATATAGACGTGGTGATCAGTTGGACCTTTGATTAATTAAAATTAACACCTTGTTTTTTTTACCTCCTCTTTTCTTTAATTTTCATTTTAATCCGCAAGAGGTCAAATTGGTCTTCCATTTTTCTTTTTTCAATATAAATTTTATAAATTTTGACCTAGCAAAACAAGAGCATAATCACACTCTGTAGGATTTGAACCTACGAAATTGGATTTTGGAGACCCACATTCTACCGAACTAAACTAAGAACGCTTTCTTATTTTCTTATTATATCACAATTCACAATCACAAAAAAATGAGACTGTAAGTAATAAGTAAAAAGATGCTTTTTTTTAAAAAAAAAATTTAGCCCTAATACATTGTGAATGTCTATACTATCATATAGAATATGATAAAAATTTAAGATTAGGTATGTCCAATTTTATATGAATTAAATTAGAATTATATATTATATTCTATAATAAATTAAATTAGAATTATATATTCTATCCTATATTATATATAGAATTATATATTCTATATAAATGATAATGATATATATATTAATATTATATATAAATATTAATATTATATATTATATATTATATATAAATGATATATGATATAAAATTAGAATTATATACATATTTTTCTAAATTAACATTAATATTCTATTCTAAATTATACATATATTATATTATATATTATGATATTTAATTATTATATATTATATTCTAAATTATATATATTATATATTTAATTATATATATATTTAATAAGTTAATAGAAATATATATTTAATAGTATTTAATAGAATATAATATATATTATTTAGTATAAATTCGAAAAAATTATTAAATTCGAATGATGTAATTCATGATAATCTATCAATTAAATAATATTAAGTATGTTATATTCAAAAATAAAATTAACATATAATTACAATTATATATGCATATGTAAGATAATTATAATAAAAAATTGTATATTGATTCATACTTTCAATTTTGTGCAGTATAATTTTAAGAGAAAATTCATTAAATTTGAACAAACTTATTATCGACAATCTATTATACTATCGTTAGTCATTATATACTCAAAATTTTAAATAATTAATACAGTTAATCTAAATTTTAGCTTCCAATTCAGAATTATTACTTTTAGGTTTTTTTAATTTTATGTTTAGAAGTTCTGTAGAATTTTTATTTTTTATATTTTTTAATTTTTTATTCAGGAATTTATTGTTATATAGTAGCTTTCTATTTGAAATCTTTACTATTTAGAAGTCTTTTCTTATATGACAATAAATTTCTCTAATTTTTTATTTAGAAATTTTTTATATAGCACTTTTTTTATAATATAATGTAAAACAATAACAAATTGTTATATTATATACAATTATTTGACAAATATCAAGCAATTATTTAAAACTAATTCTAAAACTAAAATTTTATATGCTAGTTTTTTAAATATAATATAAAATAATGACACATGACTATATTATACACAAGTGTTTAACAAATGACAAGAAATTATTTAAAATTAATTATTAACTTTACAAATTTTTTGCTATATAATCTTAGCTTTTTGTTACAAGTTTTCACTATTTAGATTTTTTAATTTTGTTTTTATATGATGGTTACTTTTTTATATAGTATTTTTGTTATAACATGATATAAAACAACGATATGTGACTATATTATACAATATTATTTGAGAAATGACAAATAATTGATTAAAATTAATTATGAGATTAAAATTTTATATGTTAGTTTTTTTATAATATAGAATGACACGTGATAGTATTTTATATAATTATTTAATAAATAGTAAATAATTATTTAAAATTAAAAATTAATAATATATATTGATTGAGCGACCATGTGAAAATCAGTCAAAAATTAACGATGAAGAAATATTTATTTACTCGATCATTCAGTGCGTTGGAGTAGCTACATGCAAACTCTGTATAATGTGCAAGAATGAGCCCTTGAAGTAGAAAATGATGGCAGACAGTTTTGTGGTTTTTTTTTTTTCTCGGACGAAAGATAGAGTCACTCCTGCTTTGTAGATTTTGTAAAAGATCATAACCAATGACAACAAAAATCTGTAAAGTACTCAATCAATATATATTATTAATTTTAATCTCAAAATTAATTTTAAATAATTATTTATTATTTATCAAATAATTGTGTATAACATAATTATGTGTCAAAATTATATTGTATTATAGAAAACTATCATATTGAAAAATTTAAAATAACTATTAAGTGCATAGATTAATTGGTATTATTCTAGTTTGAATAAAAGTCTCAAGTTCCGGTCGAAAATACACAATTGTATTAAAATTTGGTAGGAAAAATTTTAAAACCCTAGTAATCTGCCTATCTCGAATTTGAATTAGTCTCATACTTAAAGGGTGTGGATATACCCAATGATCTGACGAAAAAAATTATAAAAAAATCTAAATAGTAAAAAAATATAAACAAAAAGCTAATATCATATAATACAAAATTTTGGAATTAAAAATTAGACAAATCTAAGTAGTAAAAAATTATAAACAATTTCTAATAAAAAACTTAAAAAAATCTAACCAAAAAATTATAAGAAGGAAATCAAAATTTAAATTAATTCCATTGGTATTCAAAATTTAAATAGTATATGAGGCCTAGCAGTAATATAATAAATTGTCAGAAATTATTTCATTCAAATTTAGCAAAATTTTCTCTTATACTTATGATACACAAGATTAAATGTATGAATCAATGCATAGTTCTTTATTATAATTATCTCACATGTGTATATATTATCTATTAATATTATTTTTTATTATGAAATATTTAACATTATTTGTTTGATGATTATCATGAATTACTTTATTAAAATTTAATAAATTTTATTTTGAAATTGTGTCCATAAAATTGAAGATATAAATCAATTGGTAATCTTAATTATAATTATTTTTTATATAATTATAAATTTTAAGAACATAATTGTATTATTTTATTTACTTGACAATACTTTTTAATAAAATAATAATTATTTTCAATTACTTAATTAATAATTTAATAAAATAAAATATTAAATTTATTTAAAATTTATTATTATAATATCTCATATAATGCACAAATTTATGACAAATTAATTCACACTTAATTTTTTATTCCTTTAAAAAAAAAAAAAAAAAAACCTTTTGTGGAGCTTTTTTGTTTTTGTGTGCGTGTGGTATGTATAACATGTAGAAAAGAGGGTTCAAAGTAGTTTCCATTCTCCTTGACTTTTGCTTGCTCCTATTTGGCTATTAGGGCTTGCATTGGCATTTAAACAGTGTTTATTTCAATACTAGTTTAAAATTCATTTTATTTGCAAACAAATGTTTATATAATTTACACATAAATTTCTATATTTGATATATTACAAAATAAAAATAGAATTCATTTCAAATAAAATTAATTTTGTGTGATTTAAGTGTAGAATTCAATAAAATATTTTATTTATAAAAATGTCATTTTATTATTTTTAATAAATTTTTACAAGTATAAAAAATACAAGAAAAAGGGATAGAGAGAGAGAAGAAAGAAAGAGTACATAAAAGAGAAAGAAAAAAATATAACTTTAAAATTCATTTCCAAAATCTTTCAAATTTGATTGAATTTTATTTAATTATAATCAGTTCTAAAGATTTAATAAAATAAAACTCCAAATAAATTTGTATTTATACCAAACACATAAAATTTAGATTTATAAATGAATTTTATAAAAACTATAAAATTCATTCATATCATCCAAGTCGAAAATAGTTCAAATTTCTATTTGTTTTTGCTGTTTTTCTCTTTTATCTTATAAATAATGGGTGTTAGCTATAGATGTGAGGGTAAATTCCCGCTAATTGTGCTCATTTTGGAGTTTTTGATCTATTTCTTTCGGAGCTTCTTGAGCTATTGGGGATGTCATGATTCATAATATTGAAGTAAGAGAAATGATAGAACCGATGAGACTAGTAATCAAGAAATTCCGACGTTGGAGAAGATTTCCCTTACTTTTTTAAAGATTAATTACTATAAATATAAATTTAATGTGATTTGTCGCATTAAATTGAATCATTTATCATGTTCTAATATCATATTATTTAGTCTTTTATGTTTATTTTATTATTCGACTAAATCCTTCTATTAACTTTTTTGCTAAAAATTATGGGATTTTTTATTATGATTTCATGTGATTTATTATAATTAACTAAATCGTCTCTCACTTTTCTACGCCACATGAAACAATCATATTCTCGTTTGATCTATTATACCATTAGCTTCTAAAATCATATTTCAATCCTATTAATATTACTTAAAAAAATCATAATACTCTCAATATTATATTTTTTTTTTAAGATTTTACTTACATCTTATCCTATCAATTAGGGACAAGCACGAATCTCAGATATATTGAACAAGACCGAATAACCAAATTGAAAAATATTCGAAAGAAAAAATTATCAAAAATATCTGAAAGTAACCTAATCGATTTGAATCAAAGATAGTATTTTGGTATAGTACTGGATTTTTATGCTATCTATCTCGAATAATTTATTCGAACCGAACTGATCTGTAATTGATCTAAGAACTAGAACTGATATACGTGCTCACATGCGTGCACATGTGCATGCGTGCGTGTGTTTTGAAGCTCAAATCGAAACCATGATGTCAAAAATAGTCCATATTTTTTATTAAATATAACAATATGTATAAAAGTGAGTTAGGTTGTCAATTACACTCTTATTCATCATGGTCATAATCTAAATATCGCAATATGTATTCTTATAATATAGTTAGGTTGCATACTTTATTTATTTGTAATTAAATTAGTTGATTACATGATTTCTTTTTGGATTTAATTTTCTTTATTGAAATTTTTTTAGTTATATTCTATGAATTTAATGACACTCTTGAAATATAGTCTAAAGTTTTGAATATCTATATCGAATCGGACTAATATCTGGTTTAGTTTGGAATGACTAATTTTTTTATTTTAGTTTGGTATTGGATACAACTTTTTTAAAATATCCGATTATTTTTTTGATACCGATTATTATTCAATAATTAGTCCATACCTAGACCCGATCACCCCTAATACCAACCTTGTTATTTTTTTTTTAGTTTTGAAATAATATGAAAAAATTTAAACAAATTAACTACAATTGTAATTAAACACAAATTAAGATTATAATTAAAAAACAATTAAAATTAAAAATATAAGAATATAATATTTTTGAGATGTAAGTAAGCAAAAGAAAACACAAAATAATTTGATACAAGTATGTATTGTTAATAAAGATAAAGATATTTTTATTATTATGAAATATTTATTATATTTTTCATTGATTTCTATTATAATTTTAATGTATTTTATTATGATTATAGTTATAACTTGTTTAATTTTTCAATCATTTCAAACCTAAAATAAAATTGATTCAATAAATAAGGATAATAAAATCTAAAAATTTAATCTAATATTAATTAAGAGATGAATTTTTAAATAATTTTAAAAGAAAAATATTAAATTAAAAAATAATTTTAAATTTTAATAGAATCATAGATCAAACAAGAAAACTATTTCATGTATCGTTAAAAAATAAAAAATTACTTAGTTAATATGCTAAAACACATGAGGATCATAATAAAAAATTCCTATGATTTTAAATGAAAAAATTAATTTAATAATATAACATAATAAATATGAGAGGTAAAATCATAATAAGATATGAAATATAAAAAATAATTTAATTAAATAGGCAAATCACAAAATAGTAATTAACTCTTTAAAAGTTCAATTTTGTAATTGAAATCATTATTTTAAATGATTACACCGTTTGATGAATCAAGTTGTTAGATGAAGAGAAATGTCCACGACAGTAGGAACTTCATGGTTCACTATCCTCAACCCCAACCACTTGTGTTAAACATGGAAATTTTTAGGCTAAGTTGAGACATTAATATGCTCTCCGCTCCATTTCAGAATTTTTGCTGTGCTTCTCAGCTATCACTTTGAATAGGAAACCATTTTTTCAAGACTAAGACGCATTTGTTCAAAGGGAGAAGGCAAAATAAACCCAGATTAAAAAAGAAGGCTCGTAGGAAATGGCGGGTCATGGTATAACCCACCTTCTTTGTCAACTGTGCCCATTGTGACTGAATACCCAGCCTAGTAAACTTTTGTTGGTCATTGTTTCCCTTATGTGGGAACTCCTACGCCAGGGAAAATCCCGAAGCATTTGTTGAAGGCCAAGGTGAAGCAGGTAAAGATCCGCACAGAAAATTTAAACCAACGTAAGAAAGAACCAAACTACATGGAATAAGTTATGTTTATAAGAGATCAAACAAGGCGTACAACAACGTAGGTCACCAAATAGACCAGCCAAAAGTACAAGAGAGTTTGTTCTTTTATTCAAAAAGAGTTTCTGTTTGGTAACATTCTTCTGAAGTAGCGTGGCTAATACATATTTGAGCTGCCCGTTATTTATCATGGAGGTCTCGAAGAGCAGTTTAACCTTGCAAACCAATAATACCTGCACAAGGATAATTGAATAAACATAAATTGGGTCGTCAAATAGATCAAGAAACCATGACAAATAAGCTAAGTATATTAAAAATATTAGTCCATTATGCAGATGGAGATGAAACTCTACACTCGTAAACAAAGTAAACTGAATATCTTAAACTCATAATGCATCTCACAGTCAATAAAACAATTTTGTTTTGATGTGGACAAGAAATTGTAATACTTACCACATGCAACTCTGCCACCAGCATTTCCAGTGGTTTTGCTTAGTTCATGCCCTCCTGGATATAGAAATGCAGTTAGTCATGAACAATTCACGTTTTGAACAAGCAATAGAAGTCTGAGCAGCAACATGAGATACAATGTGTGGTTTTTTGGATAAAAATTTGGCAACAGCCTATCACAGTAAAGTCGCTAGGACATCACATTCTGGGAACCTCGGAGGGAGGGGTGGTGGAATTAGCAAATATAGTCAGTGAAATAGCAAATATAGTCACTTCAATACAGCAAAAGAAACAAAATTCAATGCAAGCATTCTGATTGCCCACCAACAGTGCTATAATGAAAAGTAAATGTGAGATCAATTATTTGGCATTGTTGTTGAGAGAACTTCATCCTGGATACGTTAATCAGATGCTATGAAAACTTGTTTTTTTTAAGGTATATTTATAGAGCTGATTAGTTAGTTAAGTATATCCTTTAGATGCTTCACACGTGTCTAGCTAGTATATAAGCTAATTCAACTCTTGTACTTAGTAACTAATTATAATTTTTCTTCGTTAATAATACAAGTTCATTCTTTCTCTCAACTAAAGTTCTAGATTCTTCAGGGTATCAGAGTGATAAGATAATTTATTATTAGTTAGTTTAAGTATATCCTTTAGATGGTTCACACGTGCATAGCTAGTATATAAGCTAATTCAGCTCTTATAGTTAGTAACTAATAAATTTTCTTCATTAATAATACAAGTTCATTCATTCTCTCAACTAAAGTTCTAGATTCTTCAATATTTCACATGCTTTAGTCAATAAGGTTAACCAAATCCCAATTCCAAAAATCTTTTTGCAATATCAACTAAAATAGTGCTTATGGAAAAAGCAGTTTTCACCCCAGGTAAAAAAAATTTAGAGTTTAAAACAACTCTACTGCCCTGGCAAGAATAGGCTATTGGGACACTAGCAGTTTTCAGCCTCTCTATAGTCCTATAATAATCACTTGCTGTCAAGAAATAAACTCACGACCTAATACACAATCAACTTAAAAATTCACTACAATTAACATATGCACTGATAGCAAGAGTCTAACTTCTTCCAATTAACCTTGAGAAAAGAGCAAAGGAATATTAGAAACTCAAGCCAGATAGAAATCTCCAACTCGAAAATAGCATGTATCTTTAGCGCAAGAGATCAGCCTATTATTTCCCCCACAGTTCGCATATTGGAGACACATGTCATAGAACTCAAATTTTAACACAAACTACCAGGCTTGGCAGAACTATTTACTTATCATTGATAATGTGGAGAAGTAATTAAATAAGAATTAAAAGGAAAGTTTTGAAGCTGAGAACTTTAAAGATTACCCTTGCCAAGATCATCAGGATCTGCATGAACAACAACTGCCCTTCCTACAATGGAATGTGGGCCAGAAAGAGGAATCTGCTTGTCAACAATTGTGAAGTTGACAGTGCCTGGGCCACATGAGAAACAAAGTGTACTGACTCAGAGAGTATGAAACACCATTAACATTTTATGAATGAAGAGAGCGATTTTTTTTTTTCTTTTAATGTAACATTAGCTCCTTGACTAGCAGGAGAAACCTCAGTACTTCAGAAGAAAAATGTTTGTGCAATATCATGAACAATGCATACCATCATCACCAACGGTCACATTTCCAAGATCACCAGCATGACGATTTTCATCCTCAGGAGCACCATGCTCTTTGCCAGCAGGGTTAAAATGTGGCCCTACAACAGATCACCAAAAGATTGAGTATGATTTCACTCAGATTTAAACAGATTTATATTCCTCAAGAGACAACTATTTAAGCATGTAGAAAACATAATTTCCCAGCCAATTAACAATACCAGTTGACATGCAGCCATTTGTAGTGTCTCCGAGGGCATGAACATGGAAGCCATGAAGTCCAGGCTTAAGCCCAGAAATACTTCCAGTTACAGTGGTCGGACCTGAAGAAAAATGAGTTGAAGAAGATTATTCATATGTGAAATCATCACCACAAATTCCAGGTCCAAATGAAGTAATCATTGAAATACCATCTCCTTCTTGGGTGAAGAAAACAGTCCCGCTAACACCCTCACTGCTGGCAAGAACAGCAACGCACTTCACCATTGTTCTATGTGATCTAGACAAGAAAAAAGTTAAAGAGCTGCACATAAACAACCAATCAAGTAAAAAAAAAAGTTTAAAAAAACATCAAAGAGCATACCAACAAAAAAAAAAAAAAATTAAGAGATCAATCAAATATGTGCAAATATCTACTGACACACACACACAAACAAAAAGTCCATAGCTCCACATAAATAAGCAAACCTACTAAGAAAGAGCACAACAAAACATAACAATGATGAAGCTGAAGTACAATCTAGACATCAGAATTGTACACATGAAAATTGTAATACTTCCAGAAAATATAAAAACAAAATGAATAGAAATACTAAAAGATACTAAAAGAAGCTTCAAATTCAAACCTAAAAAACATAAGAAAAATTTTGGAAGTCACTAAACTACTTGAAGATTGAAGGCAAGTGTATAAATGCAACATCCTCCAAAGAAGCATCACAGCTTCATCCTTCAAATAGCATTGGTTGACCTAATACGTGCTAAACAATGATGAAATAACTTTAAGTAGCTCCACAACTAGAACAATGATCATTCATAAATTCGCTAAACACGAAGTTTGATTCACAAAACTGCTTATTAAATGGACAGCCATATGAGATCTTTCCAAATCCTCCTTACTCCTTACACACAAGAAAGAAAATGAAAAAAAAATTCAATAACAAAGGCTTGATAGATCAGATCCGTTAACAAATCGTATAATCCACAAGCAAACACACAAGAAAATCACATCTAAGCACAGAATTAACACAAAAGCAAAGAAAATAACAATTAAGCTCCTAAAAGCAACAAAAAAAAAAAATCTATAATCCCAAACGTCCACACTTCCATTACCCAGTAAAATTAAAGAACCGTATGAAGAATACAAACGCTGATCAAAATTAAATCAAGTAGACGACTCAACGATCTATATAAAATGTAGAATTACCTCAGAACACCCCAGAGAGAGAGAGAGCAGAGAGACTGTAAGACTACGAAGAGAGCAGTTGGAGACTACTGTTACGTAGAAAGTTGCGATTAATATAAAAATGAAATAGAGTAAAAAATATGGGAATCCGTTCGTAGTTTCTAGAATTTATCCACAATTTTCCGTTGTCTTCAAGATGACAAAATAAAATATATGCCGTATGAGACGATTGGACTGAGCTGGGGATGCGCCAGGGATTGGGCTCATGTCATGTGGGCCGAAAGCCTCATCCATTTTTTTAAAAATAATATTTCACAATGTGGTTGAATTTTCTTTTTATATTATTTATTATTGTGTATCTAATATCCGGTACTAAAATTTTTTACTATTGTGGGTGTGAAGGATGAGTTTCAAGTTGTTCCTCCGTGAAGACAGTTTTTTATGTACAAACTTATTTGTTTAGTAAAAATTTAATTTATTTCATATCTTTTAATAAATATATTTTTTTAGTATTTAAATTACATTAAAATATTAATTTTTATTTATAAAACTATAATAATATTTATCTAAAAATATTTTATTGATATTATTTGTTATTTAATACAAAAATATATTTAAAAACATAAAACTATATAAGTCTCACAGATTGATGATGATGCACGATGAATGTCAATGATAAAGGATAAACAATAATAATTATATTAATAAATATGTATATATATAATTTATTTTTTATTAACTTAATTTTTATTTAGAAAAATATTTTTTATTAATTTAATTGAGCCAAATATTAAAATATGAAAAATATTTTAAGAAAAAAAAACAAATGCAGTCTTAATAAATATTATATCATGCAAATATAAAATACTGAGTAAGCCTATTAAAATTCCTATATTTTTTTTTAATAACTAACATAATAAAGCTATTTATACCCTTGCACAAATCCTATCTTCTGCATCATATATTTGAATTAATAACGAAAGTTTGTTAGGATTTTATTTTAATTTTCGTGGTTGGAAATATATTTTTATCGTTTTTGATACGATTATCATATCATTAAAATAGGAGAAATGCTTATTGTGTGAAGGTTGGAACGTAGAGAAAGGGGACATCACTTGTTCCATAAAACAAGAAAAACTTACCTTCTTTCAGACTACCATCATCATCATCATAATAATAATAATAATAATAATAACAATGTGAAATAGTTTACGAAGACATTAATTTTGACTTTTTTCGTTCATCAGCAGAAAGAAGGAAAATTGGCCGTTGGCAAGTAGGACCCGAGCTTTAATATTTTTTAAAAGATAATTTTAATATTTTTTTTCTTAATAGAACAAATATATCATATTCACAACGAGATTCACGAAATCTATTTTTAATACATGGCCACAGTGGCAGTCAAATCAGGCGGGCAGGTGCGACCACCAGGCTAGTCATACTCCGACAACGTTGCGCTGTCTTTGACTTTTTGTGGCCACTTTGGCACTCGTTGGACCATTGTTTATGCCACAATAACGGCCACAATTTTGATTTTTTTTTTATTGGAAGATCCATTTCTAAGGCATTGGTTAGTCCACATGGACAATAACCATTGGATAAGTAGATAGGGAACCGGGCGACATTTGTGCCTATTTGGTTATTATTTTTTTAACTTTAAATAAAATTTTATTAAATATTTATTATTTTTATATTTAATGATATTAAATTTTATATTTATCTTTTATTTTTATAATCATATACTGAATTTGAAGCAATCAAATATAATTTTAATGATAACAACATTAAATTGAAATTATATTTGGTTGTTTGAAATTTAGTATATAGCTATAAAAATGAAAAAAATAAATATAAAATTTAATACCATCAAATATAAAAAAAGTAATTGATCAAATTTTATCTAAAATTTTTTAAAAAAATAATAGCTAAACAAGTGCTTGACACAGCGTATGTGTCACATCTCCATAGCAACTTTAATTTCTTTTTGCTTGTTAATAGACTAATACCCATTTTCATTTATAAATAATTGAATTTGAGACACATGAACAACAAAATTAATTCCCTTTGAGATATGAACTGGTGAATTTCGATAATAATCATCCCTTTAAGTTATTTTGGTAACTTTTCAACCATTTGAGAAATGGTACGCATAGCACTATTAAATATAAATAGTAACAGCACATCCGCTTTTAACAGAATTATGTTCAGAGATTCATTGAAAAAGAAAAACAGAATAATCAATGTAAAAACTAGCAGTTCATTTATAAGGATTTCACAATGCAACGTTACCGGCTGTTCTCTCCAAACAATCTCAAATTATCAATTTAATCATTGAATTAAAAGTTAGACTCAGCAAATGTTTTAGAGTTGGAGTCAGTCTCGAGCCCTTTACGAGACTCCTGCCACAGTTGGTTCTCAATGCCTAACTTCCTGAGTTCCAATAGCCCGCGCTCAACTGTTCATGGATTGCCAAACGAATTATATTCAAAGTTCAAAATCTTTTATAACTCACCTTTAATATTTGAAAATTAAAATTTAGAGTTGTATCCAATAGTAATGCTTTTTTTACTCCATCTTTAAACAAACTATTAAAATAAGAAAAATCCATCACGTTTTGTCAATCTTAAAGACTAGCAGCTAGTAATGAACGAAAAGAAAGCAAGATAATCGTGTGCTCGTGATTGTCATCATATATATGTGAGCACAGGTTGAGTGTGCATATTTTTTTGTGTGCATACATGTACACGTGCATATGCATGTGTGTTTGTGAGAGAGAGAAAGATCACCATCAACTGCCTCATGTGATGTCCACGAATGGTTGCTGTTGTTAATCCAAAACTGCAAGCGCTCTTCCGCTATGTCTGGTTCAAGACCATGGTTTTTTGCTCGCCTCCAGAAAAATGTAAGCCAAGCCTGTATGGGTATCAAAAAGAAGAAATGAATTTTAATAAAGTGACACAACTTCAAGTTCTAATGTTAAGCATCAACTTTTAATTTTAATAAAGTGACAATTTCAACTCAAAAGGAGCCTCGTAGCCTCTTTAAATCCCATAATTCTCATTAGGCGAATCTTGTTATGTCAAAAGATCAAAATTGGCTGTGAAAATGTTCTTACTTGCTTAAAACGCACGTCATCAGACTCCTCTTTGCTCAACTCTGAAAGTAAAATTAATTTCTTTAAAGTTTTTTATCCTACAGTATTAAAAACAAAACTCTTTACATAATTATGAGTCGCAATAATGAACTTACCAAATGCTTCAAAGTGTCCTTCAGCAGGTAGCTTGATTTCATCTTCGAGCATAATCATCAGAAACCAAAATAATAAAAGCAAGTCAAACAAACCCGAGTAAGCCACTTATTAGTAATCAAATGAACAACAGCAGCAGTTCAAAAAAAATGAACTATATATTTAAATTGAAACCTGAAACTGAAACAAAAACCACTGATAATTGGTCTCAATAGTCATGGAATTATGACCAAAATCTAATTTTGATCACTAAAAATCGATTTTGTTCAATTGAATCATGAAACTTTGATTTTTATTCTATTATAATTTATAAACCTATTTTCTTATAACTATTCTAGATTTTTATTCATAAGAGAAATTTGAATTTCTATTTTTATGAATTATAACAAAGAATCCAAACATATAATCAATTTAGATTAAAAAACTATAAAAAAATTTAGCCAATAAACCACACTAGAATAAAAATCAAAATTCAGTGATTCAATTGAATAAAATCATTGTTTAGTGACAACTGTAGAATAAGAGGTATATTTTAATGATGAAGAAGGTTAATTATTCTATATCAATATATTAAATATCAAGTTAAGAAGAGATTCAACAGAAGAAGCTCCTTGCATTTGGTGAGATTTTGTGGAGGAGAATGAATGAACTGAATTGTACTGCTTGCTAACAAAAAAAACCAATTGTGGCAATGTCTCTATGTCCCATAATTTATTGGTTGTAAATCATTGAATGTAGAGAGAGTAAAGACATAAAAAGCATATAAAGTGCAAAAAGCAACAAGAAACAGTTAAGTCTCTATTAGCAAGGAAAAGAGCTCGCAGAAACATCCTAAACTCAATAATAATGAAACAGAGTTAACCCTTCCATGTTAAATTAATTGGTTTAGGTAGATAATCACCATGACCAACTCATATGAGATTTTTTTTTTTTTTTTTAAATAGTAACAGTTCAAAGCAAGGTTCTCACCGGGGGATAATATTAGCATCCAATAGGCTGAGTCTAGATCAAACTAATTGTGAGCATTAGTGCATGTAATGCATATAACTAGCCTCAAATTTCAGTCCCAATAAGAAATCCTACAGACATGTTTTATTTCACACCTGTTTTCAGCAAATTTGAGCGTCGTTGTTGAGCCATTGCAAGTGCTACAGCATCCTCTACCTTAGAATTGGAACAATAGTAATTGAAGTATAAAAACTGCTGATTAGAACTTACAAGAAACAACTTACTCAAATAACATACATCTAGACATGAACTGAGTTATTCCCTAGATTATTTACCAAACATGCTCAACTTGTTATCCAAACTCATTTTCAATTTGGCTACCATGTAAGGAATATATATTCAAATACTCCATAATACAATATGTCTCTTTAAACGATATTTTCTCTTATGACAATTTAACATCATCTTCTGTTGTTTTCCCTTTTCTGATATGGTTTGAGAATTGAAGGGTTTTCCATCGATCTGGAGTATAGGGTATAATTACCACTGAATTATTATAATTGAAGTTTCTGTGTTTGATGTATTGATATTCTTCTAAAATACTTGATAATAAAATCTGGAAGCAAATTGACTACATTATAGCTTCAATCTTGAATTTTAGTTCCAGGCAGTGTCAAAGTATTATACTTCAGTATATAATTAAGTCTAAAGAACCAATAGGCGATTTTAATCCGCTCGCTATATATATATATATATATAGAGAGAGAGAGAGAGAGAGAAGCCAATTGTATTTCTTAATGAAGGGTATCAGTAAAGTGAAATTTTATTTTGAAACAATGATTTGTGTTTCAATAAACAGCATTGGAACTCTATTGGAGACCTAAGAAGACAAAATGACCGATAACATAGAAGTAAAAGGCATTTATCTGAAAGCATTGTGGTGTCCTAATGGGGCAGAGACACGGAGAGCAAACTTCCAGAGAAGGCAGGACAGTTTAAGCATTAGTCAGTACAAAGTATTTCCAAAAGCATGCCTGCTTAAATCATAACACAATCAGAAATCATAACACAATCAGTTGTGGAAATAGTGTTTCAAAGAGAATGACAAAAACCTTTAATGAAGCTAGTTCCCGCAGACCTTTCTCGACTACAAGCATGCTCTCAATGTTTCCATCCCCAGAAAGTTCATTCATGTCCCGTAAAACTCTCTCTCTTTCATCTGCATCATTATTTGCTGTGCCAAATGGAGTAAATAAAAGAAAAAAAATAAGTAAAACTGTGGCATCTCCTGCCCTTGCAAATAATAATGAAAATAACTTTCTGATATGCTGAAAAAAATAATGAAGTAAACAATGAGACAGAAGCAATGGAATAAATTCAAAATACATGAATGAGACAGAAAATTCAAAACACCAAGGAACTCTAAAACCATTTTCCTTATTCAGATGCCATATTAGGGAGAATAGCAAACAACAAAATCGTGTATCTAAATGAATGCCCACCTGATGAGTTCTCCTCTTTAGCTCGCTGTCCAGCGGCTAATACAACTTCAACAGGAAGAGGTGCAAAGGATGACCAGTATTCATGCTTTGCTCCAGCAATCTCTGCATGTATACCTGAAAAAGGTAGACGTTAGTTTATAATAAATTATTCCTGGATCCATAAGTTCGAGTAAGCACAACAGCTGCTCGGTCTCTTATTACAGTACTGAGTTGAAACTCAGCTGAAAACTAGAACAACGTAATATATATATATATATATATATATATATATATATATATATATTTATATACCCATCATTCAGAATCATAAGTTAGAATCTATCAGCAGCATGGAAAGCCTATCACCGTATATATATGTAGATCGTAACTCGTACAGCTATGGAACCATGAGTGAAGGCAAGAAAATGAACCTTTTTAACTCGGATACTTTTGTAGTTCTGAGAAGATAATATCAAATTAATTTTGGCTTTAATACCCTCAAGCTTGTTATTATATATAATTAATCTCTAATCCTCTATAAAAGAACATTAGTAGTTGCTCTTTCACAGAACCAATGAATCAAGCCCAGATTTTTCACACTCACCACCATATCAACAAGAACAAAATGAACAAAAAAAAAAAAAAATCACAGACAAACATATGTGGATTTCATGCTCTGAAATATCAAAAATTAAAATGACTTTACCATGTTGGACACATAAGCTCCAATAATGTGCAAGCCAACACCTCTTTAGAACAACTTCTTCCTAAGAAGAAAACTGCAAATCATGTCATTATGGCACAAAAGTGTACTGAAATAAAGAACTGTAAATAAATAATTGATAAAGAACCCTAATATTGAAGACAAACCATCTCTTCCTGAGTCAGAATCATTCTCTGTGTCATACTTCTGAGTGATTTAACTTCACACTCAGATTCGTGGAGCTGCTCCAGAGCAGATGTGGCCTCATCCTTAGCAACCTAAATCATTATTCCAGAAATGCAGTGTAAATTAAATGGATCAATTTTTTTAAGATCCATTAAAGAATAACTGAAAGGAAAAAGGATTCTATATATAAAGTTGTATATAGTTATATAATTTCTACATACCTCAGCTTCTGTCCTAAGGGCAGCAATATCATCAGGTTTACTAGTTTGTGTTGCAACTCTCAGAGCAGCCTGGACAAAAGTTATGCTTATATACTATATTTCACTATAACTATTTATGAAGTGATAGCAGACTCCAAATCGAACAGAAACTGAACACCGTTATAAATTGTGTTATGGTATTTTAACACAGAAATAGTGTGCACTGTCTGTTAACAAATCGGCATAAGCGAGATAAATTTACCATCATCAAAGTCCTGGAAGTCCATCAAATTCTCCAAAATTTTGACAAGAGGAAAAAACTGTACAAAGCTCTTAATCTTTTGGCAATGGTGATGACTCGATATCTTCAACCGTGTAGCAGAAACATTCAGCTATTTGCTCTAGGAGAATATGCAATTGCTACCAATCCCTAACCCACTTATTGTATATTGATCACTGTTGCCCATATCTACTCACCTCATTTATCATGATTACTGCTCACTTCGTTTTCACTACCATTAATGTATGCAATAAACATCTCATTACATTTTCCTTCTGCTGCTTCAACAAAATAACTTCCAAAAATATATAAAGTTACTGTGAATAGATTCTTGATATCAATCCAAAAGAAAATTTTGAACCCCAATTAAATCAACAAGCAATCCAATTTTTTCTTGTGGGATTTAACTAAATTATGGCAATGATTTTATATTATGAAAACGGAAGATAATAAGTGTGTGACCATTCTAAATTTGCACTGACATCACGTTATTCTTTCAAAATGTAAATTAGCTGAAACAATGGCAATAGGCCAATAGCACAACCCATTCTAGCTTCCAAACACATGCATGGAAACATGCAAAAGAATAACATAAAACAAAATGAATGAGCACAATCAAATTTTCTAAAACATATATGTCCTAATACGACATACATGAGTTATATGACTAAGATCTATATGTAGACATGCATATAGAAAAAAGATAGCAAACTTTTAATGGTACTAACCTCTCTTTGCTGCAGATCTGCCTCCTTTCTGAAGATTAGAACAAATATAATTAATCAGCAAATTACATAAATACATAATGGCATAATAAAACAGTATCTAAATATTAAGGCTTTCCTGCTTAAAAGGCGAGCTTCTAATGTTACACCCTCTCCAAGATTAGCAACCTAAAGGAAGACATGCCATCAGCCAGTAAATAGCTTGAGAGGGAAAAGGGAGGGTGGAGATGTTCAAATACTCTTTCAGTGTCAGCTTTATAAATGATCAAAAATCCAGAAGGAAAGACAAAAATTAATAACAGATAAAGCAAGTAAATGGTGAAATACAAAAAAAAAAAAAAAAAAGGAAATAATGTAGCAACAAAGAACTCAAATGATATTAACTGAACAAAGTACGATGGTACAACCCATGCTTTAAAGACATGGACTTATCGAAGAACTAAATGCGAATAACAAAACCATTTTCTTCTATCTACTTGTGTAACAAGTTATTGCTGGAATGCACCTGATATATTAGGTTTTTTATTCCAACTGTAAGAAAATACCTGCTCCTCAAGCTGCCTAGCTCTTGCCTCTGCTTCCTCAAACCTCTCCTCTGCAATTCGAAGCTGAATGGGAACATATCATGATGGAGAACCAAAAGAAATATATTGTACTAATATCAATATAGACAATTCATTATCGTATTCTGCATGTTCCATAGGTAAGCACTCAATTGTTACATCTAATCCATTGCACATGGCTAATGCAGCACCTTTCACAAATGAATTCAATGCTGCATGTATGGGAAACCCAAATGATGTGCACAAGTAACATTCCATTCTTCTTAAATTGGGAAATTGATGAATTGGCTCTGTGTTGAACAATTAAAAAATTTTACACATATAGAGAAAGATGAAATGTTGGCCCACCTTTTCAATCAAACTATCATTTTCTTCCTGTAGCATATCAACCTGCAACAAAATTCAAATTATATATTTGAAATTGCCAAAAAGACTAAATCTTATAAACATTTTATGCATCCTGAATTACTAGCTAAAGAAGTTGAAAAAAGTTGAACATAATTTCCAGAAAGAAGCCAAGGCTGATAATATCTGTATTTATAGGCCTTTGAAGCACTTATTATCAGTTTGCAGATTTCTCATACCTCATCCTGTAAAGCAGATGCTGAATGCTGACTGCCAGTATTCCTTAGATTTATATTCCCAAAATCAATTGACAACCTGCAGAAGAAAGTTGAATGCATAAATTACATTAACCAGAATAGATACAGCAATAAACTCAGAGGGCTCATCCTTCTTCTGCATTCCTTCAATAAAATAGAAGGCCAGATTTAAAGATAGAATCTCTATAACATGTCAACTTGTCAGTCAAACAATCACACCCCCTCCCACCTTCTTTTTCATTTAGGGATAATGAAGGTTCAAACTTACCAAATAAAAAAGGAGGAGAAAGAACAAGGAGATGATATTCATATAATTCTTTCAAGTGAATATTCATGTCAGATTCTCAAGGTACCATACCTTTTATCTCTCCGATTGTCAGCTGAAAGCTCTGTTGAAATTATAGGAGAGACTGGTCTTAGTGATATAGGAACACTAGAAGGCATGGGGACTGTCTTGCTGCTTGGTCGGCCAGCTGAAGTGGAACGAGAAGATAGAGGTTGTTCAGTGGAGTTGGCAGATGATCTAACAGACACTGAAGAACGAACAGATGAAGGCTGTTCTACAGAATTGGTGGATGGTTGACCAACCACTATTGAATGAGCAGATAGGGGCTGTTCATTGATGTTTGTGGTTTGAGAAGGTGAGGTTGCAGAAGGTGCGGTTGGTGAAGGAGATGATCGTAGTTGTTCTGCAGAATTGACAGATGGTAATGGTCTACTGCCAGTTGCCAAATATGCAGTCGGAGATTGTTCTTGTTTGGTACGAACTACCTAAATATGGAAAAATACATCACATGTTTCACCACAACAACTAATAATGAAATAAATATCTCCAATGAGTTTCACCACAAGAACCATTTTCAGATATCTTCAAATAGAGACATGAATCAAAACATCACTAACAATTAATAGATGAACATTAATTTGTTTGCTTAGAACCATACTTCATCAGCAAAAGTTACCTTAAAAAACACAAAAGCACAAATAAATACAAGATCGTAACAGTTATAGTAGGTCAATCACCATAGGAGAACGGGATCCCATAGACTTCCCACCGGCATGGCCAATGTTCACTGGACCACTTATTAAGCCATAATCGTCATCATTATCATCATTGTCAATATAAACTGGTTGCAGTTTCCTCACAGGTAAAGGACTACGAACTGGAACTATAGTCTGCACTTCACAAATACAATTCTATGTCAGAACATACACATCTAACAGGAGGGTGTCAGCAAGTGTAGTCCAGCCAAACAGGCTTGAGTTTGACTCAGTCTTAAAACTCGAAACTAAATATGATGCGCTCCATTTTTTAAGCTTAAACTTGACTACATAAAATACCTGAAAATTTTGAATTTGACTTCCCTCAACTCAATTTTTAAATCTCAAATCCAAGCTCCAGTTGAATAATTGTATAAATATATTGAAATATAAATAGAAAAATGGCAAGATTAATAAAAGCTCGATTAAGCATATGAGCTACTTTTCTAGTCAAGAATCTTGATACCCAAACTTGGATTGCCACCCTACTGGAGGAGTTTGAGTTCGAGGTTGACTCCATCAATATTGCATCAATGACGAGAATTTTCTGAGTCAATCTCTAGTCGCTAGACAAGTATCTCCACTAATTCGCATCCCTATCCAATACATCCTAAATTTCATGACAAAATAACACGAAAATACAATTCGGTAGAAACATAAAAACAAATTATCTCCACAAACACACTCCCCTAGTTCAAGAATTTCGAGAGAATAGATTACCACAGGAGACTTTGGAAGCGGCATTCTTCTTCCACCAGCAAGCCCAATGCTACCCCTACCACTTGCATTTAAATCAAAAGAAAGCTCATCTTCATCTTCGTCATCATCATTCGCCGATTGATGCGACATCACCTGCGCAAGCCTCTGTACCGCGGCTTTCGTCTGCGCTTTCCTCGAGCTGGGAAAGCCAGTCGATCCTGTACGGACATGGCGCGGGTGCACCGGAGACATCGGCGAAGACGGAGCCACAGGTGAATCCGTTGTGCTCCGCTGCCGTATGTACACTGGATTCATCCTATTATTACTCATGCCTAAAAACAACAACAATAATTAATTATCATCAGATTTCGTTTGGTAACAGTATATCAAAATTATAATTTCAAACAAAAAAGCAAAAGAAGAATCAATTCAACCTGTGATTGATTGATCACGAAAACTAAAAACTATACTCTGATTGATTAAATAAAAGTGAAATAAAGATCGAAAACTGACTTGTTTTCGTTAGCAAGAAGAAATAGCCAATTAAAACCAGTCAATTCCAATATTCAAAAGGAAATAAACGCAGAAATAAAATCAGTTTCATGTGTTTTGTAATTTTTTGGAAATAAAGTCAATGATGTATATTTTTCTTTTCGGGGTTCCAGATTTTTGGTCTAAGATGGAAAGAAATGGATCAATTTTAGTGAATGGAACAATACGATCCGATTGTGAAGGCAAAAAGGAGGGAAGGAAGAGCTTTTTAACGGTCAGTTTTTGGCAACAGCGTCTTTACGAAATCACTTCTATTTACAGATTTACCCTTCTTTCCTATCATCTGGTCAGGAAGAGTGCTCCGGGCAGTATTCAAACGACAGCTCGTCCACTCTAGCAAACCGTTTTACTTGTCATCAAATGACAGTCGTTCTTTTCAGAAACAAGCTAAAACCGCTTCGTTTAACTTAAATAGTAATCAATCAATATATATAGTTAATTTTAATCTCAAATTCAATTTAAATTAATATTTATTATTTATTAAATAATTATATTAAAAATATAATATTTTGATAAGTGATAAAATAATTTTATTTTATTACATAAAAAGTAAATTAGTAATTAAATATATCATTTTCTTAGTTAAACAAAAAAATTTATCAATATAGAAATTTTTAATATAAAAATTCAAAATTAATATATAAGTAATTTTAATCTGAAATTTAATTTAGATAAATATTTATCATTTATAAGATAATTATATTCATAATATAATATTTTAATAGATAAAAAGTATAATATATTTTAATTTTAATATATGGCAAGTAAACTAATAACTAAACTTGTAGTTTTCTTAATTAACTAAAAGAATGTAAAAATTTTAATAATGCATAAGTCTTTTAATATAAAAATAATTTATAAAATTTAATAATCTAAAAAAATCTTTTTCATAGTTTAATAATATATAAAAATTTTTGCATAAAAATAATTTAAAGAATTTGATAATATTAAAAAAAATCTCATGTTAATTCTCTTTTACGACTTCAATGTTAATAACATTTTATTTTTAAAAAAATTAAAAAATGACAATAAAATTTAGACATCAATAAAACTATGAATTTTTTATTTTGTATTAAAATAATTGTATTATTATTAAAATTTATTTATATTACATTTTTCTATTTTTATTTATTAAAAAACTAATTAGATAATATTTTTATAAAATAATAATGAATTTCATCATTATTTATATATTGATTTTAATTATTTATTTATTTAATATAATAAATATGAAATTTATTTAAAATTTGTTATTATAACCATATATACCAAATTGGATAATTTTAATAAAAAAACCAACTTGTCCCGCACCCAATCATTAAACAGCTTCTTCTTCTTTTTTCTCGTATATATGTACATTTCAAGTACTAGGGTCACGATTCTATGTTTCTTCTACCATCAGAAAATGCGAAATCTCGAACAACAATCTCAATTCTCCATCCCAATTTCACAAAGCCCTAATTCGACGCTCAAAGAAGAGGGCTTTCTTGGCTCAGGATTGTATGATTGGCTCTTCGAGTGCCACGGGCTGTTGCACAATGCAATTCTCATCTTAGCTTCGCTTGCTTTCGTACTCTACTTGGCATTCCAGGCGAAAAAGTGCGTGGGGAAGTTATCCCATGGCAGATCGCATATAATGATTGCTTATTATGGCTGTCTTTGGCTCGTTAGCTTGCTCAATCTTGTTTGGTGCTGCTTTCAGGTTTTTTATATTATTACGTATGGTTTTAATTTTAATTGTTGACATGGGCTTGTTGATTTGGCTCGTGGTTTGCAAGATTCATGTTTTTTAGGAGTTAAATAGTTGTTTTTCTCGTTATTAGTTCAATTTAGCATATAGTTTGTGCATTTCTTGAATTTGTCTGTGTTTGTGTTTTATGAGGTTTTTGGTTAGGTAGTTTGATCAGTTGTGATTTAATGCTGCTTTCAACTTTCTGATTCCCAAGTGGGTGTCCAAAAGATTGCTACTTGAATTTTTGTATAGTCTGTGCACTTCAACTTCTTCATGATGCATTATAATGTCAATGATCAGTTCCTAGTGCATAGCTGTGGATATTACCTCTTTTGTGTGCGCGTTATCTTGCATGAACTCACCGTAGTTTGTTCCTTCCAAGAAAAGCATAAATGTCAAAGTCTAGACGCTTTAAGTTCAAATAATTTTTATATAAGAGGATGCGGAAAACTGTGCTTTCAATAAGAAGTTGTTTACTGTTGATTGCGCACAATAACCATTTCACTCATAGTATTTTCCAGTGTAAACTATTATTCCCAGGCACATTGTGCATGCAGAATCTGATGAAACCATTATTTAAGATGGCTAGGCTAATTGTTTTTAATTTGTTTGACCAAAATGTGCCAAGGAGTTAGTAGGTTGTGCACCTGTACACAATTTGGCAGGTTGCTTCTGATAATTATCCAAATAAATAGTAACTAATTTCTGTTATTTGGTTTATTCATGGCTTACTGCTCATTTTGTTCTCCATCATCTTTCACCCAATTCTCAGTTACTTTAGAATACGAAATTTGAATTAGATCTCCCCCTTCCTTTGTTCCCTGAGAGAGAGATTCTGAATTTAAAGGTGAACAACACAATTCCACACCTTTGATAAATTTCAAAATGGTCTCAACCTATGCCAGTTTTAGGACTTTCTTTTCAAGTTTCTATTTTGTGCTTCTCTTTTGGGGGCTATGTGGTTACAATCAAGTGAAATTACACATGTATTGACAGGCATGGGAGTGCACTCCTGGAAAAGAGTTGAAATGGAATATCTTATCTTTGTTTACAACATCAGGCATGCTGTTTTTAGAAGTGAGCTTGATTGCCTTTTTACTCCAAGGAAATAGTGCTAGTGGTCTGGAAGCTTTGACTCGAACCTTTGCAGTATCAGCACTCATTGTTGGTTTGGACATACTCCTCAAGGTATTTATTTTTAATTGAAAATCATTGCGCTGTTCTTCTAGCTTTCTAATCTCGACATTGTGCAGTATCATCATCCAAGGAGGAGAAATAATCTTTCGACATGTTTCATTAACAGCATATTGCATCCTTTTTTTTTTTTTTTTTCTGGAATGATCTACCAAATGCAAACTCCTATAGTATCTGTGTTACGAGCTTGCTTGGATCATGCCCTTTTTAAGCGTTCCTGTATATAACTGAATGAATGTTGCTTCTGTCTTGTATACTTGTGTAACATATTCAATCTTCTCCCTCAACTCGTGCATTGAAGAATGCAATGAACTTTAAATTTCACATCTTTTCTGTTACAGGCAATTTATATGTTTGGGCTTGGAATCCCTTTATTCATTGACAGCAATGAACATACACATCACATGAAGTGGAGCTTGTGGGTTGTTCATAGGCTAGTGCTAACTGCAGTATATGGCTTCATATTGTTTATGTACCATTCCAAGTGGAGGGAAAGGTTACCTGGTAAGATTTTCAAATACATACATACATGTTGGTATAGGAGTTTTTCTTGTCAATTTCAGAGCTGTTTATCATGACATTGTGTCTTTTTCCATTTTAATTTTCAGCAAGGCCTGCGTTCTACAAGTACATTGTAATTATGTTTGCCTTGAATGCAATGGAGCTATTTGCCTGTGGGCTTACTGGGAATGGGACTGGTTTTGGTTTCTGGTAAGTTTGTATTAGATTATACAATATTGCCTCTAAAATTTTTGGCAACCATATGGAATTTGTTTTTTTATTTTTTCCTCTTGATCTTCTTTGGCAGGTTGTACACCACTGCAATTGTTTGCTACCATGCCTTTTACTTGCCTCTGCTATATATAACATTTTTAGCGGACTTTTTCCAGGTTGTTATCATCATTGGATCTGTTTCCTTGATTTCCTGAAAGTTTTGCCATTTCTACTCTTCAGTTTTGTTGACCTGATGCAATTATCACTGTTGCTAGTCTGGTATTTAATCCCTGTTGTATTGTAATGACTGTAGGAGGAAGATTTGCGTCTAGAGAATGTATACTATTCAGAAATGAAAGATGCTGGTTTCTTTGATGCTGATTGGGAGTGATGCCGTGAAAAATTCTGAATTACTTCTGGCTGATGTTCTGTACATTATACATATGATTATGGATGGCAAAAAGTGCTGCACTTGAAGGGATGTTTGTCTGCTGTCTTTATGTCTTGTTTGTCTTTAGCAGCAGATGAGCCAGTTTATGGAGAAGATAGCTCTAGTACTCGGGATGTTTTGCTGTGCACCTATCTGGACCCCCTGGTTAATCTGTATTCAATGTTAACACTGTATAATACTGAATAAGTAAATTGTGCAGGATTCTTATGGTCAAGATGATATTTTATAAGATGTTAATTTTAATAAGGCTAGGAAGTATTAGAAAATGGCTCAATTGCCTTTCCACAAAACCGTCTTGATTGCTTTTTCATGCCTGCTTGGTTTGCTTTGGAAATGGGAATCGAATGTAAGGCTCTGTTTGTTTCACGAAAAATAATTTATTCAGGAAAAATATATTTTGAGAAAATATTGTGACAAACATTTTTTGAGAAAGATATTTTTTGATGTTTGGAAAACACTAGAAAAAATATTAATTTTCTTTTCATTTATAAGATTATAATAAAATTTTGACCATAAATATTGTATATTTATATTATTTATTGTTTAGTATAAAAAATATATTAAAAATAAAAATTTTTGTAAGTTTCGTTTATATTCAGCGAGTAGTACCGGTCAACAATGACAACAATGACCGATGATGAGTATTGATAATATAGGATGATTAAGGATAATAAGTATGTGTTTATATAATTTATTCGAATGAATTTGTTAAAATTTTGAAAATGACTTTTTACTTTTAAAATGAAATATAACTTAATTTTCTTTTTGACAAGAAAAATATTTTATTGATAAACGTTCTCAAATGCACATGCACCTAACAGAAGAAATCGCAAAACATGTGATCTTACTGCCAGTCAAACGGCATGTCTTGCCAATGGAAATGGGGATGTCTAGAACTGAAAGATCCTATTTCTGAGTCTTTTCTTTTTCTCAATCATTTAAATAAAAACCTAAACTAGTCATAATTAACTGTATAATAAAATTTTAAATTATATTCTATGAATTGTCTAATCCTCATCAAATCTTAGTTAACGAAATACAGGTAGAATAAGAGATCTGAAAATCTAAAATTCATTTCAATTTCATTTGCAAGGTTTTAACTTCACATCTATTTAATCTTTCAACGCAATTGCACCTGCATCATTTAGTAAGTGGGGGACGTGCTAGGCGAAGACCAAAACAAACAAAAACTTGCACCATTTAATCACCCACAAGGTCATTTCATGCTAGCGGAAAACCGCATAAGGAAACAAGAAAACCTTTGAGGGAGTGCCTTATGGTAAGATAGCTAGGTTTTTTTTAGGATTGACTGCATTGGTCATCGCTTCAATTTGGACACAGGTGGAAAAACAAGTGGGCCTAACCATCTAGGAGATTTGCCTCCACTGTCGGGGGGTATATTAGCGCAAAGGCATTGTATAAAAAGTACACCATCACACTTTCATAATTTATCAACGAGTTTTTCTAGATGAAACCAAACAAATCAAAGTTCATAACAAGATTGCCTAGCACTCCTACAGCAGGCTAACAAAAAACATAACTGCATTTGAAAAAGGATTTATATCATTTCTTCTGCGCAACGAGAACCTCAATGAGGTCAGCAGCATCCTGAACACTTGCAATGCTCTGGGCACTATCCTCTTCCACGTTAATACCAAACTCCTCCTCAAGCCCCATCACAATCTCAACCTGACAATACATGAGACATACCAAGAAATTAGTATCTAAAAACAGCTGACTGAACCCTAGCATGAAATGTTTCATCTACTTGAGGTTGTAAACATGGCATCGGTTATTTTTCAACTGCATACAGCCAATGAGAGTGGAAAACAAGAAATTACTCAACCATGACTTGTTTCAACTGGCACTTGAGAAACTCATAACAAACAAATCAAACATAAACTAAAATCAATGTTACAGATGGTTCACCAATGAAGACCAGCCACAGGAAAAGGTTGCCAGATATACAAAAATCAAAATCATCCAGGAAATATTCCAAAATGAACACATCAATAGTAAGTGTTGCCTACCGTATCAAGAGAATCAGCTCCCAGTGCTGCAAATTTTGTGTCACCAGTAACAGCAACATCTGCGGGCAATACCAGTTGCTTCTTCACTATTTGACACACCTTGTCTACTGTTTCTGGTTTGGCCTGCTCAAGATCATTCCATACATAAATCATTTTCTCAATTCAACAGTAGAAACTTAACCAGGCACATTTTCATGTTTGACATGTTCAACAGCTAAATTCTTTCCGAACTCAGAAAGGGAATGAAAAAATTTGTCAACAATAACAAAAATTTAATCCTATATGTCCATCAGTGCTAGTTTTCAACATATTTGTCTAGGTAAATACTTATTTAACCTCCAAATAACAAAAATAAATCCAGCTAAGAAAAGAAAAGAAGGATGGCTGTCTCAGCAGCAAACCCGATGTCAACAAAGATGCATGTTCTTGCAAGAAACTTAAAACCATATGAATTCCACATGAATAAAGCGAGCAAACATGCAAAGTAAGAATCATTGAAAGGAAAAACATACAGCACAAGAAAGCCGAAGGCGAGCTGGAACTGGCTGCACCCTAAATGACAGAAAACTTTTCTGGCTTGGAAGTGCAAGTGACTTCAGACTAGAGATTCTGCTTGCAGCCTGTTTAATGCGTCGTTCAAGCACAATAACTTCAGTCTACTATCAATTGACAAGAAGGAAAGCATAAAACATAACATATTCAAACTATCAGTTGTAACAATTGTAAGGCTCGTAGCATCTTAAGGCTTGTAAAATTAAGCAATTGTAATGAATTTCAACCACCCATATGAAGAACATGCATGCCTACGCCATCAAATATCCTTTTGATCTCCATAATTACATAATTATGAAAATAACAAACAATTTAACCGGTCAAAAAGTTCAAATCTTTAAAACAAATTCAACATTTCAATCAAGTAAAAATCGAGCCATATGACACCAAATAAACCGCATAAAGAAACCAAAGTCCCATGCAAATAGCAATAAAAATAAAAAGAACACAATTTTCCCAAATCGAACCAACCTTAATCAATTGAAGATTAATCAGATACCATACAAAGATCGCAACTTCTATGTCATAACAAGAAAAATAAAGAACGATAACTGAAACAAATCGGAGATCAAATAGAAGCATTAACAGATCTATCGCAAATATAACAACGGACGTGAAAGGTGAAGATTCTTACGACGGTAGGACGAGACAGTACGGATAGTGATGAACCGGCGGCTGCGGCCATTGTAGAAATAGAAATAATAGAAAGGAAGAGAGCAGTGAGATCAAAAGGGACGGAGCAAACAAAGTGCGTGCATATTAGGTCCGCCGCTGTTTTTATAGGTGACCAGTTAAAGCACAGTGGCACGCGCGCGTTTCCATTGGATTAAAGGGAGTGTTTGGTCTTTCAACAAATACAAGTAGTAACAAAATGGTAATTTACTATGTCTATAATGTCTAGAATTTGAAAATAATCTTGTTTTATTAATTAATAATGTATATACACACATTTATCACACAAAAAATACCAATCGCCAAAATTGAGTTGTTAGTGGTTTAGTGATTGATTTTCTGTTTTATAATATAAAAAATCATAATTTTAAATTTCATTAGTCTTTTTTAATAATTTTTTATGTCAAATGATTTTTTTTATTTTTATATATAAAGAAATCTTGATAAATTTAAATTTATAATTTTTTAATATTTAGAATATTTTTATTATAGCTAAATTTACACTTAAATTTAAAACCATGGTGAATATGATTTGAACTTCACTTTTTTAGTAAAATTTTCAAATTTATTTATTAGTTTCTCAAAAATAAAAAAAAGTTTAAATTTTATTACCATAGAATTTTTAAAATAATTTTATTTATCACTTAAACAAATTTATGGTTGATTTCTTTTCATTAATGCCAACGAACCTTAAAAGGGTAAGAGTTAAATTTGAATATTTTTAGTTGATGGTTCAAGGATTTAACTCTATGTTTAGTGTGTTAATTGTGTAAGAGAAATAAAAGAAATTAAATAAGAGAAATAAAGAGAAAAAATAATTTTTTTTCTTTTTTAGATTTATTATTTACATAACAGATAAATTTAAGTCCATTAACTAAAATTTTACTTTTTTAACTCATTAAAAAAGATAATATGTAAAGACAAACTAAAAATATTTTAATAATTTAATACATCTCACTCTTTTTAATTTAATATTTCTCTTTAGAGAGAATTTCAAGTCTCTCTATTTTTTTATTTACAAGCCAATTGTGATTTTTTTTTTTTTCTTTCATTTTCTTTTCCTTTCCCCTTGCTTCTCATTGATCAAACAAAGATAAAGGATGGACGACGATAGGGTGTGATTTTAGACTAAATTAGACGAATAAGGGTGGGCCATCATGTGACTTGTGGAGTTGGATACAGTTGTCTTGTCCTTTGGGACTTGCAAGAATTGAAGCCCAAGACGCAAGTGGTCCTAACAATGGGTTAGGCTTCGATACTTAAAGCCTTCTACACCACTGTTTTCAAAATCGAAATGAATCAATCAGTTGATATTTATTTGTAATTTAATCGGTTCGGTTAGTTTAATTAATTTTAATTTAAATAAATTTAATAATAAATAAAATAAAAAATATTATTAAAATAATTTTAAAATTCAGAAAAATATTTATAAATATATAAATTATAATTATAATAATTAAAAATTAAAAAAATAATATAAGAACCCAATGAGGTCAAACCAAATCAATTACCGATTCCATTTTCAATTTTTTTAATTCAACAAGTTCAATTCGATTTTCAAAATATTGTTCTAAACATGTTAAAAAAGTTTGGTTTGGGCATCCAATAACTAATCCATCTCGTACGCTTTGCAAAACCTTACGGAGGAAAATTCAATGTTACATCAAAAATAATACTTAATTAAGAAAATAATATTCAAATATAAATAATTTTATTTAGTAGTAGTCATTGACCGGTAGAAGTTATAGGAATAAATAATTTAGTTATATTTAAAGGAAAATAAATCTGATAAATTGTGTTATGAGCAGTGTAAATTACAATGCCATTGTATGATGACAATACATATATTGAAGTGTGTGGTTCAAAAATATCACCAAGTTTGTTTGTATAAATAATGTGTGGTTGATATACGTCTTAAGTGTAGGGATGGCATGAAGCACAGCTTTTCTGATTTTCATGGGGATCAGCTCAGCGGAATGAAGAATCTGTGTTATTTTTCTCTGTGGAATGGGGTTGAAAATTACACTCTCATCTGCAGATTTTTACCAGAATCTTCGAAATGAATCTTATAAAAACCTAAAAAATTTAATATATTTTTAACATATTTATTAAATATATATTTTATATTTATTAGGTATACATATATATAATTATATATTTTATATATTTATAGTATAAAATATTTTTATTTTGATAATTTAATAAATTATATTTTACAGGAATAAAAAAACAATTGCCTCGTTAAAAATCTTCATAAATGGCAAATTCCGACCAAAAGGACAGGAAAAATTACCCTGTTAGGAGAGCATGACGGAGAAGTAGATACCCCGTCTCGCTCCGTTTTCATTCCTACCTAAGTTTAATGAGATTAATTAATTAAAAGAATAGTTTTATATTTAAAATGATAATCCATGGATAAAATCTTATTAAAAGAACAGATCACATAAGATATTAGTATTATCATTATATGATTTATTTTTATGGATTGGCACATTTCCATAGTCATAATCAATGTAACAAATATGTAATATTAGATAAAAATTCCACTGTTGTGTGCTATTATCTGCTTATTTTATTTTATTTTATTTACTCATATTGTTGAAAGTAGAAGAAAGGAGAATTGAATTTAACTTAAAAATTGAAGAAAATCACAAATTGCTCAAAAAATAAATGAAAACAAAATTACATAAAAATAAAAACTTCTATTTTCATATCATAGAAATTGATATAATCATTTTTAAAATAAATACTTTATATCTTGCAGTCGATTTACTGTTTTTTTTTTTTTTTTTGTACTAGATGTTGTCCAACAAATGTTCAAAATAAGACGCAAAAATAAGGGAAGTGAGAAGTATTATTAATTGTCTAGGTAGTGAAAATAGCAAATGTGCCATTTTATTATTATTATCTAGTTAGTCGTTAGGCTACTTGTTATCTAGTAGGATTGATTAATTACGCGACCTATCTCTATTGTCTGATACATATAACATAGAGTTGGCGCAAACTATCTAAATTCACTCAGACTATTAATTATCCAATGAAATATTTCTTAGATAATAATTTTAAAATAATTGTGAATTATCATCTAAAAAAAATAAAAAATTTATCATACATAATAAAATATAATTGAATGATTCATAATCTGACGTGGAGGTCGGTATATATTAATATTTCTCACGAGTTCAACCTATATCAACAGAGAAACGCGTTCCAAGTTCCACAAACCCTAAAAAAGCCTTAAGCCTCCTTGTACGGGCTTGAAATCTCTTCACAATAAATGCTACACTATAAATGGTGGTTTCTTAACCCAATTGCAATCCAAACTATAAAAATGCAACCTGCAATTTCAGGCACAATTGCCTTGCACGCTTGTCCATTGTCACTATACAGTAAGTACCAACTTTGGTGGCGGTGGTGGTGGTGGTGGTGTTGGTTGGGGTCCAAAAAGAATGGGCAGAATGGCAGTTGAAGAGGAGGCTTCAAAAGGGGTTTTTCACGATTTCTTGGCATGGTTGGCCCAGTTATTTATTTCTTGATTTATGCCCTCTTTTCTTCTTTCAATGGTTCTCAACTAACCTGTTGGTTTTATTTCATTTTCAAGCTACTAATTTCAAGTTCTAGTTATCTTGCCGCTGCTTCAACAGCCACATTTTGGACTTCTTTAACCGACTCTATTTATTATCTTTGAGAATAATTCAAAAATTTTTTTGAGTGCAAGGAAAATCCATGCTATTGATATTCCATTATTTATGTGTAGGTATTAGTTTGTTGATTTCAATAATTGAGGTGATTCTTTTTTAATAGACATGATATCAATGTTTTTTTTTAAATAATATACCAAAAAATAGGAGATAGAATTTTATAGAATTTTATTTAATGTTTAGAAATTTTACACTTATACATTATTTATACATAAATATGAATACTACATATAAAAGATAGAGAAAGAGAAAAAAAATATTTACAAATAAATATAATTAATTTTTAAATTTAAATGATAAAAGATTGTAGTAATCAATTATCAATTAATTAATTATTTATTTATTATTTTTTAAAAAATAAATTGTATTTGTCTTAATTTTTAAATATTTAAAAAATAATATAACACTGACTTAAATATATAAACATCTTTATTCATTATTTAATTATTTTAAACAATCATAAATTTTAAAATTGAACTAATAATTAGTTTTGCAAAAAAATATTATCCAGTTAATTAAAATTCATAATTTAAGATTATTATTGTCAATTTAAAAAAACTCTATATCTTTTTATGTCTAAAAAATTTTTTCTTAGTTGACCACTTTTATATATAATTTAAAAATTTTTGAATTTAAATTATATTATCTTAATTTTTTAAATATTTGAAAGACAAAAAAACTATCTTAGTAAATTTTAAAGATTGAACTAATAATTAGTTTTATGGAGAAATATTATTATTATCAATTAAAAAAGTTTTATAACCTTTTATATTCAAACAAGTTTTCTCTAGTTATCACTATAGTGTAGATTTAAAAAAAAAATTTGAATTTAAATTAATTTTTAAATATTCAAAAAATAAAATAACAGTATCTTAAAATTATAAATATTTTCATCTATTATTTTATATTAAATAACCAAAAATTTTAAAAATTGAACAAATAATTAATTTTATAAATAAATATTATCTATCAATTAAAATTTATAATTTAAAGTTATTATTATTAATTAAAAAATTCTATACGTTTTTAAGTCTAAAAATATTTTCTTAGTTAATCATTTTTATATATAATATAAATTTTATTAAGGATTCGTGCTCATTTACAATAGGATCAAACTTCACTTGGTTTGTAAAAAATCAGTTTGGGAAAGGAGAAGCCTGACAATCCGACTTAACTATCATAATAAAAGCAAGATAAAATCGCCACTTGCAATGCAAGAACATTTTCCTGTTTAATCAATTAAGAAATTCCATAATGATTCAGGAAGAATCAAACTTGAAGAGTAGCTGCCCCACTTAGGACGTGGCCGCAGCATGATGGCATTATCTTCTTTCTTGAATGTAGGTATATGAAGTCTCAAGATTGATTGAATAAGATGCTTTCTTCTTTATCATCCCATTATTCTTTTTTAACCCATTCATTGAGTTTGAATATCTCACGTCTTCAAATTTTGTTGACTTGAATATTGAGGTAACCTCGTCAAACAACTCGTTTGAAATATTTTACTCTTATTTTTTATATGCACAATTTAAATGAAAATAAAACTGACTTATAGTTATGACATTTACTTAATAACTCTAATGTCATATCTAATCGTGTTGTATCGATATATATATAGAGCAGAAAATCTGAATATAACTTATTTAATTAATCGTGTCAAAATCTAAAACTCTAACACAAACATACTTATAAAGCAGGTTACATGACACAATTCGTATAATTTGTAACTAATCGTGTCACTAAAATGTTATGACACGAAAATATCGTAAAAATATAAAAAATTACAAATTTTAAATTTTTAACTAAAAATATTTATATATTGAAAAAATAAAAACTAAATATTAAAATCTAAACAAATATAAAGTTGAATTCATAAATATATTTATTTAAATCATATTTAAATGTGTATATTTGTGTCGTACATTGCATGTTAACTCATCGACCCATTTAAACTTATATTTTATTGCGTCATAAACAAGTCCAAACATATTTATGTCAAACTCAAATTCGTTTAACTACGTATAGGCGTTTAATCGGATCGTGTCAAAAATTGTCAGCTATATATATATATATAACAAATTAAGAACATCTCTTTAATTCAATTAAAAAAGTATATCATCAATCGATATTAACATAAATAAATTTGTGAAAATTAATAACTATGGAAAGTTATTCAGGTCATCTTTTGAATTTTTTAGGAACCTAGATTTGTTACTAGTTTGCACTCCTTAAACAATGCTTTCGATCAATCTTCTCATAGAAAACATTGCAATGTTCAATATTCTAGTGCTGTTGATATCATCATTCAAGTTTGGACGAACAATAAGCTCGCCACCACGTAAATAACTTAGAAAATTGACTACAATGATACCAAATGATGTGGACGTTCGAACTTACTTTCTTTTTAATATAAAGGAAAATAGTTTTATATTGATTAAAATCTAAGATAGTAATTTTTAAATAATTTTCGATTTATTATTAAGTTAAGATCCCGATTAAATATTTGACCAAGTCATACATATAAATGAATACTAATTGGACGGGTTGATACTTGATCAATAATATAGCCATCACACCTATAATATGAATAGAGTACTAAATATAATAAAAAAGACGGATGCCAATGGTTGGATTAAGATGGAGAAAAAAGCAGAAGGAAGAGAAAATCCATTGTGGCTATGTTATTGAAAGTCAGAAGCGAAGTATTCTTTTATGTAACTGATTGGTTGGTAATTCAGAAGGACATTGTTGGGTAAAATGACACCACCACCTTTACGTACTTCTATTATCTATTACTTTTAGATTCGTCAATAATTTTTATCAGAAATTTGTCAATAATTTCTCAGTAAACAATTGTATTTTAAAATTAAAAAAATTTAAGTAATCTACAAGTAATTATACACGAAAATATATTTCATAGATAGTTTCATCGGTAATTAGCTATTATATATATATATATATATACCAAAAAGAAAACTTATTAGCAATAAAGAAAAAGATGTTTAAGGGTTTTTAAAAAAGGACACTGTATTTTATTCGAATTCAATAGAGGTGAATGTGATGTTCATGTCTAGCAAAGCTGTTCCCTGAAACAAAAAGGATCTAGCGAAGCTGGGCAATATCTTTTATATATATATAATATAAAAGGAAGGTAAAAGGATAGTTAGTGTTAATGTATTATGATGGGATGTGGGTCATTAATCAGAGGTCAATGATATGATAACATCTATAGATGAATGTCCGTTCGGATGTACACATGTGACCACCAACTAATTTATCTATATATATAATTCAAATATATGATTTACATACAGTAAAAAAATAAAATAACATTTGAATATAAATCATTATGTAGATAATAGTAATTTTATTTGAGTTTATATACATATCACTTTTTAAATTAACTAACTACATAATTTATTCTCTATATTCAACATAATGAATAATTTATCATTTAAAATATTTACATCTCATCACATCTAGTTAAACATAATTTAAAGCGAAATAATTAAATTCGAGACTCCACTTATTATAACACATTTTATTACTAGTGCATGTGCTTAATTTCTTTCTTATTAATACAAATTCAATAACAAAATATATGATTTCTTATTTCTAATGAGATTTTACACTAATTTGAACGCGAAAATATCTCAGCTAAATTTTATTTTCTCAGCACTTTACTTCACCTAATTTTATTTTGTAGGTCATCAAATCTTTCTTACATGTACTTCAAGTCAGACACGTTGGATCTCACTACATCACTAATTAAAATAAAAAAAAAGGTGTAAAAAAAATTAAAATTGTTCAAATATTAATATTGTTGGAGGATATTGAATCCGATGGGACACACAAATTCGAAACTAAATTCAAAATTTCATATACAATGCACGGAAAAGATGTAAAGTAAGCAATTATTATGTATGGGCATAAATGTATGGTCAGAAAAATAATACTGCGATAATTTTTTTTAAAGAAAAAAAGAGAATAAATAATACTGTATCCATTCTACAAAAAGTATGATTAGTGTAAATAATGATATGGTTCTCTTTTTTTTTTTTTCCTGATTTTTTTAGTAACAAAAAATAAAAAGCAAATTGATCAAATGAATCTTTTTTTTTCCCCAAATAAATATAAAAGTACAGATCAACTTCAGTCTATAAGTATAGCAATTGTTAGTAATTAAATTTGAAAAAAAAACAGAAGTGATTCAAGCACTTTGCAATAATGTTTTTTTTTTCTATTATTTAATATTAAGGAGATATTTTATATTGATAAAACATACATTATGGAAGCTTACTTTGCATAGTATCATCTTTGAAGTTTAAAATTTAACTAAGCAATGATTTAAAATTTAATCAATAATTTAAAAGTAGAATTAACATTAATGTGACCATTTTAATATTATTATCGTATTAACAAAAACATTAAGTATATTTCATAAAAAAATTTAAAATAAATAAAATTTATGTTGTAAATAATTTCAAAAAAATATGACCTTATGCGAATTACTTTGTCAAACTTTAATATTATCTATTTCAAAAAAAATTATCTATATTAAAGTTGGTAGACTCAATACAGTGTAATAGATCTAACTAGTTAAGTTGAAAATCAATCTTTTAATAAGATAATTCTTCATGTTTATTAAAAGAAGATAAAATATAATAAATGCAATTAAAATTTAGTAATTCGGTTGATCTAATCACGATTGAACTAGATTGTTTTCATTATTTTTTTTATTTTGAACTTTATATTAAAATTAATTCATTATGCTATTATTCATTAAAAATATATTATAACTATATTTTTATTTCTTAAATGAAAATCAAAAGCAATAGCTCATTGAAATTTTAAATTTTACATTAAATATTTTACGACATAATATTAATATTTTAAAATTTTAAAATTATTGATTAAAATCTATTATGTGGGTATTTAATTGATATTGTCTCACAATTTCTTCATAAGATAATAAATTTTTAAGTATAATGAATCCATATTTATCGATCTTTTGAAATAATTAACCTCCCATTATTGTTACATATGTTAAAATTCTAACAATTATAAATTATTTATTTATATGTTATCTAATAAATTATAAATGATATTGAGATATTTATATAGTATTATTAATTAAATTTTTATATAATATAATAAAAAAATATTAATTAAATAATACTTTAATTTGATCGTAGTTGCACCTCCTCTTCGTGATCTTTTGCTCCCATCTGGTGAACTATCGTGGCAGGTCGGAAAAGCTTGATTAACATAGTAAAATAATACTATATTGATGTGTGATTTAATCTTGCTTCGAAAGTGATTTATTCTGTGTTTATATATAAGTTGTTTCGAAAAAATCTTTATCTTAAACACTAAAATAAAAAAAAAGCAAAATAAAATTGAAAAAGCTGTTTCATACTGTGAAATTAAAAATTCATTATAAAATTTTAATAAAAAATTAACATTATTTACAAGGCAAGAGAGTTACCTCCAAAATAAAGATAGTAATAATTGAATATAAAATTTTTCTTAAAAATATTAAATATGCATTCAAAAACTAATGGTGAAAGATATATTATTAGAGAAATAATATGGTGTTGTATATATTATTATGTTATAATATCATAACGAGTAAAATTTTAAAAGATTCGTATAATAATTTTATAAATATGTTTAATTATTTATTAATTTAAATAATTTTTGTTTTAATCAGTTATTTAAAAAATATTAAAAATTATATAAATATTAATAAATTATACATATAATTTAAAATTTTATATAATATTATTATAATATAATAATATATATTAATTATTTGAGTGAATTGTATAGTATAATATTATCATATAAAATTTTAAATTAATATATGTAATTTATTAATAATAAAATTATTTGAAATAATAAATTATTATTTAAATATTTAAAAATAATATTAATTACAATAAGTAATATAAAACGATATAAATCGTTGACCCAGATATAACTCAACTCATTACCAAAAAAACCAACAAAAAAAAAAAAAAAAAAAAGAACTCAGCTCGAAACAGGTACATAATATTACTAATTTGTACAGATGCACTTATGTAAAGGGAAATGATACGCAAAGCTGATCTGAATATTTACGTGAACTGATGATTCTATTTCGGAGTCAGCGGCATTTTTCACCAGCCAATTCCCCTCTCCTCTACCCATTTCCCAACAACACCACCAACATTTTGTTTGGTAACACCATAATCCGGCGTGCTTCACTGTAGCGCTGCCTGACAAATAGTCACCGGCCGGTACAACCGCTGCTCTGCTATTTCAGCTTCACCAACTGATCTATCTGTCTTTTAACCAAAACGAAACGTAGCTTTCACTTCTCATTCTCGTGTTCTATTTTCTAGGGTTGGAGTTTTTCGATTCAATCAATCACTACCACAACCATACTTCTTTTTTTTTTTTTTTTTCTTGGTGTTATAAAACGGCACGTTCACGCATTTCTATATTCTCTCTATCCTTAAAATTTTGTTTCTCTCTCTCTCTCTATCCGTAGCGTTCCTGTAAGCCCTCTCTATCTCTCTCTCTCGTTTGTTTTGGACGATTCGCTAACAGCGATGCTACGGACTGTTGTCGTTTTGCTTTCTGTTCTTTGAAATACGAGTAGTTAGTAGCGGCCGTCTTTGTTTGGACGCGACGGCGATCATTATGGACGGTGTCGTTTTTCTGTCTTCGCTGTCATTTAGTTGCTGATTCAGAGTCCATTATGTTGGGGTTTTGTTGACTGGGCTTTGTCTGTCCAGTTCGCCAGGGAGACTCATTTTTCTACCTTCTTCTTTTCACAGTGATCCTCTTTGTCTACCTCTGATCCCTAGCGTCGGTGTATCACTTAGCTGATTCGAGCTCGGTGAATCTTTTTGGGCTGTATCTGATTATCCTTACTCCGATTTCTTTCTCTTTCTTTCTTTCTTTTTAAGGTAGTGTCAATGTTGAATTTCGATTTCTTGTGTTCTCTCTGTGTTTCTGTGTCTTAATTTTCCCCCTAAATGTCGACTAAATTATTTTTTTATTAATTTTGGTATCTGGAAATTGACATTTCGATTAGAAGTGGCGTGATCAAGCAGCGATTATGACATTTGATGTTTATTCAGATTCTGATCAAGTGGAAATGATATGTGTATTATTTTTATGCGCATGCATGCTGAGTGCGTGTATGAATATGGGTGTAGGGAAACTAGCTTTCAGGATGGGGTTGTTTGGAATATGGTGGGTCTTATTTTATTTATGTCTTTATGCAGAGAAAGCCAACTTTGGATACTAAGGAGATAGGTTTTTCAACTCTGCGTAAAAGGAGAATCATCATGAGTACGCAACTTTTAGAAATCCTGCCCAGGGAACTCAAATTTATATGTGAGTATCGCCGCTCTGTTCATGATCATTTCTTATTTACTCTTGATCATTCAGGATTGATAGCTCTGTTTAATGAATGAGATTGGGTGTAGAGTATGAAAGAGCTCCCCACCAAAAGAAAAGGGTATATCATGAAAATGTGATTTTTTTTTTTTTGATCATCCTTGATCGTTGCTGTTTTGCTTTTGGAAGGCAAAAAGGAAAGAAAGAAAAGGTGGGTTAGCCTGAAATAATTTAGAGGGCAAAAGACCTTTACTTTATTTCCACTTTTACAGTACTGGAAACAATGAAAAGCATAATTTTCCCTCCAAATTATTTTTGCTACTAGTTTTTCAGGCACTCTGCATATACTTTTTATTGCTTTTGATATTGAGTGAATAGTTGTATTGGTCTTATTGATTGTAATAGTTTTGATTTTGGATTATCTGCAGTTGAAGTGAAGAAGCAGAGCTCTTGTGGTGTGCGACTTTCCAATAACTCCTACCATTATGTTGCTTTCAAGGTTTGAATTGCAATGCATTTTGCTTGATTTCAGATTTTAGGAGAGTGTATTTTTTCATACATCTATTGCTAGACAACTCTATGATTTGGACATGATATTGGCAGGTTAAGACTACTTCTCCTAAGAAATATTGTGTGCGACCTAATGTTGGCATTATCTTGCCTAAATCAACTTGTGAATTTACAGGTAAGCATTTTCAATTTCATTCCAAGTCATTATGGCTGTATCTAGTCATACATGTTATCATGCATGCCAATGCACTCGTCCATGTGTAATAATTGCTTATTCAATATTGTCTGTGATTGATTTTGAATCTGCAAGTGGTATTTAATTGGAATAGGCAATCAAGGGTTAGTGGAAGTGAAACCTTAGTATTCGATTTGCAATTTTTATTTATTATATACTTTCTTAAAAATCTAAAAATTTCAATGTAGGTATAAATCTATTTTTATTCATTATTTGACCTCAATTTTATCACTGATTTATTTATTTCAATGCAAACAAGATTATGACTAAGCTATGTACTCACATATACACTTTACTATGTCAAGTAAAGGTTTGCACACTCTTCTTATTCACATTCAAATTTTTGTCCACAGAATTTTTTCTTTACAAGCATGGGTGCAACACATGTTCAAAGTTTTTATCTCACTTTCTAAATGTTGTTGTTAAGTTATATTATAACATTAACCTTAAGTTTACAAACACAAACGTATATAATTCCAAAACTTACACTTTTGTTATGCAAATCTTAGCACATTGACTAATAATTTTTTTAATTCAATTTTAATTATATTCTTTTCTTTCAAGAGTTAGTAATTAACTGGCTATTATTTTGTTGTTCCATCACATGCTTTGTTTTGCTATTGTAAAGTTATCTTCAGAGTGAAAAGGTAAAAAACAGACTTTGGGTTCTCTCTGGTAATTCACATATTCATTAGAAACCAGCAGTCCATCTTGAGCCAACATCTGACTTACCATAAGGTCGTGATGTAATTTAACTTAAAAAGTACCGGACTAACATGCTACTTGAATTACCAAAGAATTCGAATGGAGGCTGGCCAAGCTTATAATTTCTGTCTTAATGCATGCAGTTACTGTTCTTTGTCATTGTTATCCTTTTACCTCATTCTGCATTTTATTATTGGTGACTTTTTTCTGTGATGTAGTTTTGCTGTATATTTTTTTCTTGTTGTTTTGATGCGCTTGAGTTTGATTTTAATGTAGTTACAATGCAAGCTCCGAAGGTAGCTCTTACTGATATGGTCTGCAAAGATAAGTTCTTAATTCAAAGCACTGTTGTCCCTGTTGGGACAACTGACAAGGACATAGCACCTAATATGGTAAGCATTTGTGGTTTTACTTTTGGCTTTGAACCTCTATCGTGGTTCCTTTTGTTGTTATTATTGTCTTTTTTCTTAATTGGCAGTTTAACAAAGAGAATGACAAGTACATTGAAGAGATCAAGCTGAAAGTGGCCCTCATCAACCGATCTGAATCTCCAGTATTATCATCGCCAATTAATGGGGTTCTTAATCAGGCACCTTTCTTTGAAGCTTCGGTGCTGAAAGATCCAGTATTGAGTAGAGTAGAGAATACCTCCACTCCACTGCACATGGTTAGAAAATTTCTTCTTGCTTGACAATGTTGGAGTTACCTAGTTAGTAGTTAGTAGGACAGAACTTTGAATCCAGGAATTTCAGTTGACAATATTCTTAAAAAAATTTTGTCAAACTAAAACAAATTCTTTATTCTTTGATTTGTCAGGTTGAAAAGGATGTGGAATTCAATATGATGTCTGATCAGAATTCCAAAATAGAAAAAGACATGGAGTTGAAGCCCAAGAAGGATTTGATTGATTTTCTAGAGTTGAAGCCCAAGAAGGATTTCATTGATGTACCGGAGTTGAAACCCAAGAAGGATTTGATTGATTTGCAGGAGTTGAAGCCAGCAAAAAATGTTGAGTTGATGCAAAACAATAATGTGATTAATGGTGTGGAGGCGAATCTTGTAAATGGTGCCGAATTGAAGCCAGAAAACAATGTTATTATTGATAAGCTGGCAAAAGATACAGAGTTCCCCTCACCAAAGAATGCAGTGAAGGATGGAGAATTTGCTAAAGTAGGGGCTCTGAAGGAGCTGAAGTTAGTTAGTGATATTGAGGAGATGAAATCAAAATTAAGTTTACTTGAATCAAAGCTAAATGAGGTTAGTCCTTTTCAGTTTTTTGTTCCAATTTATGGGGGTTTTGTTGATAAAAAAAACTTCAATGCATGAAACTGGAATCTACTATTATTCTCTGGTATCAATATGGGATGTAGATTCCTACCTAGTTTGGTCACATAAAAGCGAGCATATTCTCTCAATGTTGGAAAACGTTGTAATTTGGGTATATTTCTGCACCTTTACAATGCTGGCAACTGGATTCTTAATTTTTCATAATTTATATGCTCTGATCCTGTTTCTTTGATACAATATGCATACATCTTAGATGTTACTAATTCTCATGGTACAAGAAACGAGTTAATTGGTAATAGTCTCGTTGGCATGTTTTTGTAACTCATTTTCTACTTATTTTTGTTTTTGGATTTGTGTGCGCGCGCGCATGTGTATATAATGTGGACACTATTTTGGGCCTTCTGTATGTGCGTGTGTATGTATATATAATGTGGACATTGTTTTGGACCTTCTGTTTTTCTTCCAAATTTTTACATGATTTTGGATATTCGAAAGTGTCTTTTCCAATAAAATTAATGATTCTCTTTTGGGTTTCCAACTCAGGCTGAATCTACTATTTCAAAGTTGACAGAGGAGAGGAGATTCAGCATTCAGGAGAGAAAAATTTTGCGGGAAGAACTAGTAAGTTATTGTGCCAGATAAAATATAGTAGTCTGGTGCAAGCATGCCTGCTCATAGTTTTAGATTCTCCGAGCAATTGCGAATGGTCTTCATCATTCTCCCCCTCCTTGGGAGCCTAGTCATCATTTTCTTTTCCTTTCTTTTGACTGATGGTTGTGCACCCGAGAAGATTTATCCTTACATCTTAAACGAGTTTTTAACATCTTCTTTTTCTTGGCGCAGGATGTGTTGAAGAGCAGGACAAGCGAAAGGAAATTACAAGTGGGATTCCCTCTTCTTTTTGTTGTCATGGTTGCTCTTATCTGTATTTTCCTTGGATACCTTTCACATCCATGAATATAAATCCATCCGAGAGTATAACATTGTTAGTAGTTAGAACTTCAGTGTACTAATTGCGCCTTCTCATTATAAGTTTTCCAGGAATATCAAGAAGAACCTAAGTCTGGCTTTCCTTTTTGGGTTAATTCACTCTAGGCTTGTTAGTGCGTTGCATGTATTCAAAATGTTGTTAATGAAGATATAGAATGTAAAGTGTCTCTGATAGGTAAATAGGTAAGAGGATAACTCTAATAAAACATCTTTTGCTGTTCAATATGTTACTATTCGAGTTTCATATTTTGTTTCATTTTCTTCCTGTCCTGAAATACCTTTTTTTTTTTTTTTCCCCTTGTACTGTCCTGGAACAGGTTGGTTATGTATGTAAATGGTAAACCCATATATCTGTTCCCTTTGAACGTCTAGTTGTGAACAAAATGCATTACTGTTTTTATCTATGAATAAAGTGTTACTGTGACCTTATGAATTTATCTGCTTTTTTTTTTTGTAATCTACTACGGCCCTGTAAATTCATGATCTCTTAACAACACAAGTTATAAATTTAGTAATGAATTTTCAGCTGTGTTTTACAAATTTAAGATCTTCTCCACACCTGAAAAGCAAGCAGTAATGAAGGCCAGTGCAGCTTGAGAATAAACAATGGAAATGGTATTGTGTGAAGTGAAACTGAGATTTGGGTTAGGAGGCCACTTCTCAAGTACTGGATACATGGCTAGAAAAACTTTGTATAGTAACTTGGCGGGACAATTTTTTACAATCGTGTTGTATTATTTTGATTTTGTGGACCATGGAGACGAGCAAAAGTTGTATAACTTACGTTTTTCTGCAAACAAAAAGCCAAATAAGAAAATGACTAAAATATTTCTTAAAAAAATACAAAAATTATTTTACTTATAAAAATTTATCAACATTTGATTTAGTAATTATTGGATTTGAATGGCCAGATCATGATACTATCACAATGGCAACCTAATTTAACCAATGTCATGAGATTAGAAAATGTAACCCGATACCATGATATTGCAAATTGTATGACATCACACCAATAAAGAAAATAAAATAAATTGTATGAGAGTATAAGTGTTTTTATATTTATAAAGAATAATGGATGTAAGTCATGTTCATTTCCTTTTATATTCATAATATTTAGATTTATTTCACATGTTTTTTCACTCTTTTTTATTTAATTTTATTTAAATTATTTATTTATTTGAAATTTATTTAATTTTTAAAATCTAAAATAGATTGAAATTATAATTATATAATTTTTAAGATAAAAAAAGGAAATTACTTAAAATAAAATATAATAATCTTAGAATGATGTATAAGAATAAAAAAAAAAATACTAATAACTCAATTGCAGTGCAATTTTAAATTTCAAAATGGATAAAAATCTTGCTATGTCATGAAATAAATGTAAAAATTAAATAATTTTTTTAAAACAAAAATAAATAAATGTCTTAATGAATATATATATATATATATATTCAAAATATAAAGAAAATTCATTCTTTTTCCTCAACACATTATCTTTTATATTAATTATTATTATTTTTCTAATTTTTCTCATAATTTTCATTTTTTGTTTTGTATTATTAACAATTAATATTAAAGTAATTATGAAAGATCATTGTCATCTTGCTTGCAGATTTTTTCACTTGCAGAAGGATTCAACTCTTATCCACTTGATAAATGATTAGAGATGAATGAGCAGCCTTCGCTTAAATTATAGTGTTGTTCGTAGGCAATTATGATCTTGTTCATGGTTTTGTATGATTTATAGTGACTTTTACTGATATTAGTAGTCTTTCTTCTTTATTCTTATGGAGTTCGTTATATAGAAGGAATATAAAGTTTAATTTACATAGCTATGTTAAGCTACTGCATCAAAAAAGTGATATAAGATTATTATGACTTATAACATCTCTAATCTACTATTTGTTCACCCTAAATTTTTATTATAAAAAGTGATTGTAAAAAATAAGATTTTAACTCGCTCTTTAACTATAAATTATATACTAGAGAGTGAATTTGACTCTCTACAAGTAGAGAGCCCAAATTCACTCTCTATACAAAATGTAATTAATACAATTAAATTTTTCATACATATCAATAATTGTTATCTTATTTTCTATTGGTTTTATTTCTTAAAAAACTTTTTTTTCTCTTTATTCCCATAAATTAACATTAAATAATTTTATAAGATAAATAAAATGAAAAGTGAAATATAAAAAGTTCATTAAACTTAAAAAAATTTGTTTACTCTTTATATTTAAAGATTCCTTAAAATGTTCTTTATTTTTCAAAATATTATCTTTATTTTAAAGAGCACATTTGGAGATGCTCTTAAATCATGGTAGAAAATGACATTAATCACTGTGTCTGATTAAATTTTGTTGCTCAAAACATTTGAAATCAAATGCAGTATTGAAGAAAGACTTTCAAGTTCAAATATTCGCTTCATCCTAAATTGATAATTTTTTTTTACATGTAAATTAAGAAATATCAGGTAATTTAGTTAAAATTGTTGTTTTTACTTAACTTTTCCTATTATACCTTCACATCAATATTGAAAATACTAGATAGAGATAAATAATACTCTATTAAATATTCTATCAAATAATATTGGAGTTTGCTTCTCTATAATGTACTCTTTTCGTTTCATAATATTTGTCATTTTAAAACTCTACACTTAAATTAAGGAGCTATTAATTAGGAATAATTTCAATTAATATGGATAAATATACCCTTAGTTGATTTTTAACCAAATTAATTAGAGACAGAAAAAAGAGAGAGGGAGAGAGGAGATAATAATAAGAGTATATTTGAAAAATAAACAATTAATATTATACTTGAATAATAAAATGACAATTATATTAAAATCAAAATTCTTTTCTAAAATGATAAATATTTTGAAATTGATGAAGTAAAATTAAAGACGATTGATATTACTAATAAATGACATTATCAAACTATAAGTATCAAAATTTCAAATTTTGTTTCAACTTTCAACAAGTATATTAAATTATTATTATTTATAAGTGCAATAATCATATAAATAAATAACGGTAAAATATGAAATCAAGTAATTCAATACTTTTTAAAAAAAGAAACTAACTTAAATATTGAGATAACAAAAAAAGAAAAATATACCTATTAATTTGGGACAAAGGGAGTGTATTAGTGATAATATGTGAAAGGATAAAATGATAAGCTCAAATGAATTGAATAATATAATAAAAATTCATTTAAAAACATCCACTCATTTTTGTATAAAAAATACTATTTTTGTCTAAAAAAAATTGTCCTTTGGTTCTCTTTTGAATGTCCTAAAATAAATATTTATTTTCATTGATGGTAATCAATTTTTTAATTTATTCTCTTTAATTATTAAATTAATAAAATATATTTATTTTTATTAAATATAATTAATATATAAATAAAAAATAAATTATAAATTATGAGTTAATAAAATATTAAATATAATTTTTAAATAAAATAAAAAATTGTCGTAGATAGACAATTTTTTTTTTTTTTGAGCAGAGGAGTATAATTAGCATTTATAATGTTCTTACGCGCAACACACGTGTGTAACTCTGAAACGATCTATATATCGAAGATAGAAAGAAGCACGTTACTCTAAAAAAGATAAAAGCGCGAACAATGCCTGTTTGAATCCTAATAGCCATGTAATTACTATCTGATTTTTATTGTATTATAAATCGACGGAAACGGAATGCCGCAGTAGTCATTCAGCTTCTTCCTCATGGTGACCGAGCATAATCGGCACAAATTTGTTTTCCAATTGATTATTTTCTCCATATTTCTTTGTTCTTGCCTTTTCAATGTCCTTTGCAGCGCAGCCAGTCTTCAATCCACGATCAGACCCACCAAATCTCCAGAAAACCTTTCGCCAACTTAAAAACTAAACCTCCATACTTGCCAATTTCGCCCTCCAATTGCAGGACCTCGATGATTATTCCTCTCTATCAAAACCCAACTTCAACAACTCGAAAAAACCCAAAAAACCAATACCCAACACTCGTTTCCATCCCAAACCGGAACCCCAGAAAGAGAAAACGAAGTGACAATATCAGAACCCATTATTCAATCTGAAAACAAAAACCTAGAAAGCAAAATCCAATAATTCGAGACAAAACCGTCCGTTCATCACCAAAATAGCGAAAAGATCCGGCCTTTAGTGGTAAGTCATTGTTATTGTATTTAAATAAACGTTTAGCACAGTATGGAGTGTTGAAAGATGGTGTTTATGAAGCTCTTAAGGGCATGTCTAATCCTGGGAAATTAGTGCTTGAAGCATTGAAAGTTGATAGTATTTATGAGAGTGTTAACAGGAAACTTCTGTGTTTTTGCTTGAGGGATTGAGTAGGGTGGGGCCTGTGGTGGGACCAGAAGAGAGGGAGGAGGCAATGAGAATAGAGGTGGAGTGGAAAGTGACTATGAAGAAGTCTTTGGAGGTTTTGGGGGTTTTGATGCTTGTGACTGTTTTTGGGTTAGTGGATGAGTTTGATAAAGATGAGATTTTGAAGCATTTTGATACTGTTGTGCTGTGTGAGCAGGTTCCTGAGTTGTTTCGTGCTCTAGGGTTTGCGGATAAGGTTCATGGTGAGTATTCTTAATTTGAGTTGGTATGGGGAGTTCAATTTCATGCTGTTTATCTATGCATGTCAAGTGTTTATGTTTGATCTTATAAAACATAGATTGCAGGGTAATGAAATTGGAAATTAGATATGAACAATTGGTTTCATGGAAGTTTTAACTGATGCTTGGATAGTGGTGTACATTATTTGGGTTTTGGCATAATATGGAATTTGAGCTCAATTATATATATAGGTTAGAAGCAGATATCAACTAGCTAAAGGGAAGTGGAATTATGGCTTTTTAGACTTTTATGTTTCTAAGGCTTTAGTTAGACACCATTGTTCTGCTGCGTTTTGATTGATCCTGCAATCCCTACTTGATTTTTGCAGTTTTTGTCCAGAAACTTATTGACAAAAACAAGAGACTTGAGGCTGTTCCTTTCATATGTGCATTTGAAATGGTGGATAAATTCCCTCCAGTTACCCTGCTTGGAGCACATTTTGGGTATGCTGAAGAGAATTATAAAAGGATTTGCAGCAAGGGAAATAGCTCTTTAAAAGTGCTGGTATGAACCCCGGTTGCTTCATCATGAAACTTACTGGATTGTTCAATTTGTCTTCTTAAGGTATCTTAAGTTTTTGAAATCTTCACAGGATAATGCATCAACTATGCATTTAGCTACTCTGAGAGGTATACTAGGAGTAATAAAAAAATTCAAGCTTCATTCAGTGTACTTACCTAAGATGATAAAGAATCGCATCCTGCAGCTTAAAAGGCAGAAAAATGAGAAAAAGACTGCTGAAACTTCCCTCGAGGCCATAGTTCAGCACAACAGCAGATTGGAAATAAATGAACTTCTCCTCATAGAGCACAATCAGACCAGGATGACACATCGAAGTGTCCACGATGGCGATGCCAAAACCACCAACCTCAAATGTGTCCTTAAATACAAACTCAAAATAACTATCTTATTACTAGGAGTCAGGCCTGTACAGAAATGAAGATAGAAAATGCTGTTTTCCATCAGATGGAAGAATATCGCCTGCAATTAGCATTGCAAGTACTTCTGTTGGTGCTGCATTGGCCAGTCATCCAACGCAATCATCTGGAATGTGCACAATACGCTTAATGTCAGGCCAAGGTGAACAACAGTCATTCCCATCTGCAAGACTCTATAATGCCACAGGACCTCACCTGTTACTGCACATATAAACTCTGCAGATGGTCTCTATGGTGGTGCAGTGGGTTATGGTCTCCAGAGACTGGAAATGAGTTCAACAGCTGGACTCTCATTAACGATCAATTCACTTATGCAGTTGGGCCACACGGTTCAATAGTCTCAACATCTTATAATCCATATATGAGCTCAATAATGTCGCAGTATGATGCGAACGTTAGAAATGAGAACACTACCACCAATTAGCATCCCCACTAATTCAAAATTCTTGTAGACCAGTCTCTTGTGTATCGTCACTCGAAAGCAAGAACAGCCGGATGCAAAATTTGGGCGCGCTTTACTTTTTATATGTAATAATAATTCTAGATAAATCATGCACGAACATTGTTCAGTCCCCTGTATGGAGAGAAAACTCGGTTCTAGTGGCCCTGGCTTACTCTGTATCGCATTCCATTTCTATGTCGGCAATAGTGCAGTACCAAACTGTAGAATCAAAAACCATCTTAAACAACTGAAGGTCCTTGCATGGTCATCAATTATAACAGAAATTAGAAACCAACCACTTATGATTCTGCCAATTTTTTTTTTTTTTTAAAAAAACCAACTTATATTATACAAATTGCAAGCATTAGTCTAGTAAACCTTCATATCTTACAAGGAAGGAAAATTATAGACATTGAGGGAAATTATACAGGCAATCGAATGAAACACTCAAAACTGATTATAATGATAAAATCGTCACAAAATTTTCAGCAGCGCATTGGAAGAGATGTATCCTTCATTGTCTTCAAGATGCTAATATAACATATTTTTACATCCTTCTTGTATTTATTCTCATTGCCATTGATTGTTGGAACTCTGCTCTGTTGGTGAGCCAGGAACAAATGGAACAAAACCTCGACCGCCAAACACAGGACGCATAAATGCATCATCAAATTTACGCCAGTAGTAATGAACGGTGTGAGTTGGGGTAGTCAGGAGAGCACGTAAGCTGTTTGGACGAAGAACATGGTGTCGAAAATCATCTAAGGAGTCCTGATTTTCTCCAAGAAGTGGCACTGTTATTGATTTTGGAGTAGTTGGATCTGATGATACTGCACTGTTTGATCGTTGTTTTGGATGAGGCAGCAAAAATCTTATGAGAGGTTTAGTCATCAAACCAAACACCTGAGCAGGAACAAGTATGATGGAATCAACATTATATTAATAAATTAAAGCATTGAGATGCACACCCAAATGTGGGTGTTCTCGTGAATGCATATACACAAACACAATCAATACAGAAATATCAAGCGAAGGAATCATATACACACACTTAACAAGGATAGGAAGGAGATATCTCACCACAGTACTAAAAAGAACAATGGTTATGGTGCTGGTAATCATTATTGCATTCCCTCGCAAATGAGTATGCCCCAAGCTGGTAAACTGCATACATCAAACATGAAGTTCATAATGTGACGATAAGTAACTAAACAATGTTCCACAGCATGGATAGAAAGCCAACTTGTGTTCTGTGCATCTCAATGTCAATGACCTCTGTTTATATATACGAATGCATTTCAGCCACACTGAAAGAGAGTCGTTTATAGTATACCTTATTATACGCAAGTGCCATGGATACTGCACCTCTCATTAGACCAGCCCACCATATCACAACCTAATAAAAAAATGTTAAATAGATTTTAAAAACCAAAAAAAAAAAAAGGAAGAAGAAGCTGATAAGATCAAAGAAACAGAATCATGTACTTGCTGCTTCAAGCCAATCTTATCGGTAGGTGATTTCTTAGATAAGTTGGATAGAAAAGATAACGGAAAAACAAAAGCTGCTCTTCCAACCATAACAAGACCTAGTAATATTGAACTCACTGCAACTGATGTTCCAGGGCTGTGACAAGTGAAATTGAATACAGAACATAAAAAATAAATAGATAGTATTCAAACAAAGCTGTTATTTTACATATTGTGAATATCTAATAGAATACAATCCCAAAGGGATAGTGAAGTTTTCAAAAGCATTAAACATACCTATCACTGACAAATCTCCACTTTTCAATGTCCAATGCATCCATACCAACATAAAGAAAGATAAAAATCTCAGCAACAAATGACATAGTTGCAAAAGCATGCCTGCAATATTTTAAGTGAGATTTAAAGCACTGAGAAAATGAACAGCGCCTGATTAAGAAAAGCATGACAAAGATTTCAACTGTACAAGACATACTTGGTAGTGACTCTAGAACTCTCAGTCACATTGTGCCAGGTGTAATGGGACATCACAATCCCACAGAAAAATACAGTGAGAATGCCACTCAAATAGAACAGCTGCATAAAAAAATTAAGTTGTAGTGTCTTGTCATATAACCAACAAATCAAACTTCAAATGTAATGAAAGCACTGAAGGAGAACACAAAAAAAGAGAGATCTTACTTCAGCCAACATATATGAAAGGTATGCCATGAGCAACATAAGAGCAAACTCACGATCTGTTGAGTGCCTGAATCATATAAGGCACAATGTTATCATTTTAGTACTTCAATTTTAAATTGCAGGAACAAATATGTGTGTTTATGTCTATCTAGGAACTAACAAGCATATTTACTCAAATTAAAATTGTCAAAACCCTCCAGCATAATGAAATATACATGCGTAGCCTTACTGACACAATACCATAAACCTTTGCTGAATTGAATATGGATTCACCAACTCAATCACTTATCCCACCAATAAAATCAAGACTCTTCCAACTCGAGGACTCATCTGATTGCACAAAGATATTTGACTATAATACAAATAATCAATGGACTAATGATATATGGGAAAATCCAACACAAATTTGAAACATCGATTCCAACTGCTAACTACCTGCCAATATATAGCTTTTTGATGATGTAAGCACTAAGTAGCCCAGTCTGCAAGAAATGAACCAAATGCATTTATCACATTATTGCTTAAAAGCAAACACATGTTGCAAATCTGCTCAAGCGTGCAAGTGCATGATTTTTTATGGGGAGAGAGAGAGAGAGAGAGAGAGAGAGAGAGAGAAGCTTACTAAAACTCCCAGCAAAGTGCTTGTGACAAATAAATATAAGAAGTTGCAAATAAATTGCCATGCAATTCTGGGATTGAAATTAGTGAGATCAAAGTTCTGGATTGCATTGAAAAGCACTACTGATGTGGCATCATTTACAACACCTTCCCCAAATACTAAACTATAAAGTAAAGGTGTCTCGTCCTGATTAAGCACCTGCATCAGCAGATCAAACAAATTTAACCTTTAATTATTGCATCTTACTTGTTCCTAGTTTGAAACAACCATTCCTTTAATATGTAACAGACCTGCAATGTGCAAACAGAATCTGTTGCAGCAAATATGGCACCAATTGCTGAAAAAAGTAGAACAACATAAGCTTCCAAATGGAGAAAAAGAATTCTTAAAACAGAAAAGAAAAGGAATCATGGAAGGGAGTTGTAATCTAATACCTAGGTAATCCCCAATGTCAAATGAACCAATATCCAGTTTTTTAAAGAATTGGGTAGCACCTGTCGGAACATAGGCAAGATTCAGTACCAAAAACCAAGTATCTATAGTCACTATGAGCCAACTGAAATATTCTATGTACTGATGCCAACGAAGATCAAACGTCACAGAAGTTTGCTTCAAGGAATTATAGTTATTTTGTTTTCTTGCACACCACAAATATTGATAAGCAAGTCTTAGGAAAAAAACATGATCTAATCTAAGCTACAAATCTAACAAATAGATAGAGAGCCGTTATTACCAAAATTCTGTGTTTCTATCCTCAAAAAGCACATAATTAATTAAAGCTTCATAAATAGCATTACCATCTCTGGATGTGTACATCAGTTCTAATGCTTCATTTACTCAAATTAATTTAAATTCATCAAAATGCATCCTAATAATACATAAAACAGGAAATACATCAGTCATTCCTCAAGCCTGACATCTGAGATAATTTCTCATGATCATACCCATTCTGACTTTTAAAAAGGATCTAACATTATTGAAGTATAAAAAAGATAAGTAGATCACTTAACTCAACACCCCACTGAATGGATACAAAATACTGGTATAATCACTTATACGAATATGCAATCCAGAAAATAATGAACAGTAAAATAAGAACTAGCAAATGTTCACAACCAAAAATGTATTTCACATTCAGAAAGGACAAAGACTGTCACTACTGCCTTTTTTGAACAGTTATATTAAATTCCCAACTCATGGACCAGCAATCTGACTTCTCAACTCAATGAGCATAAATGCAAGATTCGATATTGCACTGGAATGACAGTATAAGCATAGCACTGATATACTGAACAGAAAAATTGGGTTAACATCACAACTCATACAGAATGAATAGAGAGAAGCAGCTGTCATCCCGTATGCTTGCTTTTTCCACTATAATGGTTTCACTTTTGGCAAACTTGGCAAAACAGAGTTCAAGTGAATATCTAAACATGGTTTTTACAGAATGAAACTTCAGTAGCATAGCAGAGGACTAAATCAACTATGAACGCGTTCTGAGATACCTATAGATATGATGAAACATGATATCAATGTGCCAATAGCACCAAAAAGCATGATAGTGATGAAGTTACGGAAGAATTGCTTCTTTTTGACTTGAAATCTGTCACACAGCAGCGGCCAAAAAGTCAAAGATTAAATCGGGCCATAAATAGCCAGTCATACAAAATCTAAATAAATCATAAATATCACCATTACAAAGTTATTACACAGCAAAATGTCAAGGCTGGAAAGAAGATGGTTGAACTTTGTTCACTACCAACAAGATATTATAAATTTGAGAAAGTTCAAGTACATTTTCAAACATTGATACATGCACTTAAAGTAACAAGTTTCTAAGAGACATACCCAGCATTAAATATAATAGGCGGCAGAAGATATATAAAGAAAAGATCCTCGCTGAAGACTAGAAGATGCGAGCTTTTCCCGCCACTAACCAGCAGAATAACAACCCCAGTGCACAAACCCTGTCGTTAACCCATACCACATCAAAATTCTACTGCGAGACGCAATTCACAAATCCCAAAACAAAGAAACAAGTAAGGTTGAATCTCACAATCAAAAGGGCTGTAATGGACTCATTCATCCATCGATTCTCCTCTAGAAGATGGCCAATGACAATACAAGCGCAAAGAAGCGCCACAAATAAGTTCATGGACACGACTGAGGCGTGATCAGATGTGGATACCATTTGCAACCTTGACACAATTGAACCTATGGGGGTATCCATTGTATTGTCTCCTCTTTTTCTCTCCTCTTCTACTTAAATCACGCAATTAATCAACCCAATAACTATAATTAAGCAATAAAAACCGTAAAAAAATGAGAGAACTTTTAGATTGCTTTCCAAAAACCCAGAATCTAAATTTTACGTCTCCGAACTATCCATTCTTCAATTGCACGATCCCTGCATCAAAATCAAATCAAATCAAATTAAGCTCATTTTAATTAACAAAAAATAAAAAATAATTAAGGAAATCCATAAAAGGCCACTAACTTTAATGAGGTAAAAGGAGGGAATTAACTTAAAAAAAAAAAAAAAAAAAGCTCTATTTTGCTGAATTTTGATAGCAACCAAAAGAAAAACAGTTAAACCAATATGACAAAATCAAATCAAATTAGGTCAATGTTAATTAACCAAAATAAATAGAAGCAGCTGGAAATCCATACAAGCAACTAACTTTGAACAGGAAAAGGATGAAATCATTTACAAAATGGCTCAAAAGAAAAAACAGCTACCTTCACAATTCCAAACAAAGATTTGAACAAATAATGCACACAGAAAGACACTTCGATCAGAAAAGGAAAAAAATCTTAAAAGAGAAATCGAACAGAGTCGAAAAATCAATCTCTGCTTCGAAATTCTCTTTCGATATCGTGAGCTAAGAAACAGAAAGGGAAAAAAAATGTGAAATTTGAAACGAGAGAGAAAGCGAGAGAAAGAAAATTGCAAGACAACAGAGAGATAGAGAGGCGTTGAGTGCGGGATAACAGAGACAGGAAAGAAGAGAAAGGAGAAAGGACAATTAACGGCATTGGAGGTGTAGTAGATCCTGACCGTTAAAGTGTTGAGTGGTGGTATTTTGAAATGGTTGTAGAGTGAGATTGGATGCGTGGAATTATTATTTTTGCGAGGCCAGAAGCAGGGAAAGCGATGGACTAGTCCTGCCTTCACCCACATACGTCTCTTTTCATGGTAAAATTAGTACTCCTTTTTTTTTTTTTTTTTTTTAAGGATTTTATTTTTTTCTCATAAAATTATTTAAATATGAAATTTAAGATAACTAATAATAATAATAATATGAAAAATTATGCATTTTGCTATAAAATATTATGCCGCATGTAAACTAATTTCGTGGTAATATATGTCTCAAAATATAAAAAATTAAGAATTGAAACTGTAAAAATTATTTTTTATCCTTAAAATATGATTTTTAAAAACTCCAAAAATTTGACATATTTATGGGTATGGATTAATCATTGGTATCCCATTGTTTTTGTGTTTGGATTAATTGAATTTGGTCTATTGCTAAGATTAGTATAAATTGGAGGCAGTGGTTATCTATTAATTGAAAAGTCTTAATCAAGGGAACCATGTGTTGTGTTTTTTCTATATGAAAGTGGAAGGGAGACCATAGATTATGAATTAATAAAAAATTAAATATATTTTTTAAAAAATATGAAAAATAGAAGATTATTTTTTAAAACTAAAAGATATTTTTTTTTTGGTAATGGTCTATTTAACCATATATTACACGTACAGCTTTATGATACGATGAAATGAAAGCTAATAGAATTCTCGTGATTGAAGTGAAATTTGGATAGATTATTTCAACCACTAAAGTTATGTACAGTAATTAAATTTCTTTGATTACCGCACACACGTAACTGTTTTTTGTAATTTGAACTCGTGAATAGTATTTAAAGAAAATTAGCTAATGAAGATTAAAGACTCTTGTTTTGAAATTAGTAAATGAATATGTAATTGGAAATTTTCTCTTTTTCATGGGATGTGATTTTTGGATTGGGAAGCTGAGGCCCCTTTGAGTCCACGTTTTTCGAGTTGGTATATGTTGTTGTCCTATAAACCTAAAATTGAAACGCTCCATGTCAATTAAACTGTCTCTAACTTATCACACCTGTCATATTTTTAAAAAAATATTTGTAAAAATTGCCCGAATTCCTAAAACAATGTCCGTTTCTCTGGTTTCCAAATTTTACTATTCAAGCTTCATTCTTTTGTCTTTTTTTTATTTTATTAATTTTTTCTCTTTATTATTTAAAATAGAATAAATTGATAGAATATTTAATTATTATTTTTAAATTTTTTATTTTTATTTAATTTGATTTATTTTTAATTTTAAAAATTTTATTTTTATATAAAAATTAAATAAGTTAAATTTTTGAATCTGATATTTTAAAATTTTAATATAAATACCAAAATCAAAACAAAAAACTTACAAATCAATAATAAAGTACTTTTAATTAAAAACAATGTATCTAGAGTAATAATAATAATATACCTAAAATATGAAATAATATACATACAGTACAATACTAATATATTTATAGTGCAAAATGAATGTACTTCTTTTATAATATTAATGTATCTTCATATAAAAAATTATATGTTGTGATTCCAAAATAATGTATCTGCATTTCTAAATTAATATATTTATATCACCACACAAATGTATCTAATTAAATATACTTGTAGCATAACACAATTATACCTAATTAAATATATTTATAACATAACACAAATGTACCTAAATGTTTGAATAATATACCTCAATAAAAAAAATAATGTATTTAGAGTAACAATATACTTGAAATAAAAAATAATGTATTTATAATGCAATACTAATATACTTATAGTACAAAATCAATTTATCTCTTTTATAATATTAATATATTTTCATATCAAAAATTGTGTGTTGCGATTTCAAATTAATGTACCTACATTTCTAAATTAATATATTTATAATAGGACACAAATGTAACTAATTAAATATAACTGTATCACAACACAAATGTATTTAGATATTTGAATAATACAACTTAATCAAAAAGGTAATGTACCTAGAATAATAATAATATTTATGATAAAAATATTGTTATAATTTTAAATTATATTTAATATTTATATAATATAATAATTTAAAAAAATAATAGAAATATTTATTAAAAATTTATAAAAAAATAGATCTCAAATAAAAATTTCTAAAATTGAATTTAAAATCATAATTAATTATATATATATATATATTGATTGACTAACTGCCAATATATTTTGCCTTTGTTTATGTTTTTAAAGGAAAGAAAAATTGTCCCTTTGAAAAGACATATAATTACTGTATCATATATATATATATATATTCGTACAGCTAATAATTCAATAGTTTACTACTTATTTTATATGCAAGAGTTTTTTGTAATATTGAAAATCAACTGTATAACTGAGTGACCTATAGAAATGTTGGTTGGCTTTGTCTTGAATACTTCCACTCAACCATATAAAATATCAGCTTGATGTTTTTACTAATATTAATTTATTTTTCTTTTCTCTTTTCTTTGGAAAAAATTGTATAAAATATATACTTGATCGCATGATCCATTACTCTAATGTGAATGATTTAATATAATTTTTATTATTGCAGATATATTTTATTTTCTTATTAGAAGAAAATATATCATATTTTATAAGCACTCAATATGTGTTGCGTGTTTCTGACGTATAAATATCTTAAAACAATACTCTTTTAAATCAATTCAAAAAAAAAAAAACAAGAAATATATTAAATAAAATTTAAAAATCTCTATTGAAGTGGGATTCATTATTGAAAGAGGGTGAATCCAGCACATTATAGACATAAAAAGAGCATAGTATGGTGAAATTGGGTGTTTGGCATCTTGTTTGTGTTACGAGACATTGAGAAAAAAACAAAAAATACGACACATACACTTTGCTCTCATGTTTGTCTGACAGATAGTTTGCATCCAGAGGTAGACATGATATGAACCATGGCCTATGATAGTTGATAAGTACTCTACTATGGCTATTCCGGATCAAATGCCAATCAATTTGCCACCTATGTTTTGGCACTATTCTAATTAGTAATGATTTCTTTTGGGCCGTTCCGATTAGCTCGCTTCTGAAATAGTCACAGCTGTTAATAATTAATTAGGATGAATTATAATTATAGTTCAATATCGAGCATTTATATTGTTTGGTTTTAAATAACCCATAAAAGGCATAACTATTACTATTTGGAGACTCAGACCCGGAACACCAAGGCCCTTTATGCATTATCCTCGCCAGTCCTAATAATGCACTGCCGTATGCTGTCCACTGGGTTGATCTATGATTCTGCAGTTCTGCCATTACATATACAATTGGTAATCAAAAAGATTTTTCAAATATCTATGAAGGCCATGAATGCAATATCTTTTTATCTAAAAAATATAAATTAGTTTGTCTTCCATTACGAATGCACTTATCCTTTCACATTCATATTTCTATTTCTATGATATGATTCATAATACTATTTAATCCTTATCCATCTAATGGATGTGACATGTCAAACGAATCATATTGATCGAGTTCACTTCTGATTATTTTTGAGTTTCATTAATTTTAGATATTTTTTTAGTATATTGAATTGAGTTGTTTTGATTTGTAAATCTGATAAGATATTAACATATAAAAAAATTTAAATCATTTCCAGTAATTTTGAATTATGAATAAGATCACTCGTAAATATTATTTTTTAAAATAAAAAAATATTATTTCATTTTTAAAATTTGAAAATAATTTAAATCAAAACAAATACAAGTCCTTTGAAATCAAATTAGAATTAAACTAATTTGAACAAGTAATAAATCGTGTCAATTTGAATAAGTTAGCATGTTTTAAATCAAGTGAAATTTTTTATGTTAATTTAAATAGAGTGTTTAAAACCGATAAAAAAAATTAACGCTTTTAAAAGATGCATTTAATGATGTTTTGAAAGACTTGAGGATTAGAAAGATTTCTCTTGCCAATCTAGACCCTTATTAGTTTCTAATTTGGATTTTTTTGTTTTTATTATTAAAATTTTAATATTAAATTTACTATTAAATAATTATATTTTGAAATTCATTTTTGAAAAATAAAAGCAAATTGCTAAAATTTATGAAACTCACCTAGAGCCCTTTAAAAAAAAAAAAAAGAAAGTAAAACTAAAAGTGGTTGGATATCATTATATAAATGGGTGTAACCAAGTGTCAATTTTCTCTGAGAGAAGACTGTTACAATCTGTCTTGGTGACCTCTTGCAAACTATTTTATTTATTTTAGTATAAAAAAATTAGATTTTAAAATTCTCTCATTTTTTAATTGCTTTATAAAAATAATAAATGCGGGAAAAAGAAATTGAGGGACATCGTAGCACGTTGTGGACTTGTGCCGTTGACGTCATCAATCATGTGATCTAATGAAAATTATTCCTTTGAGATTTTATGATTGATATTACAATATTTCTAATCTCAATTGAAAAATCAAATGGTAATACTATATTTTTATTTTCATTTTTTTAACATAAAGGTCGCGTGCTTTTGGTTATGCCAAAGTGACGAGTTTATACTACAGACTGACCATTTAAATCCAGTGTGGGACTCATTTATATATTACTTAATGATTCAAAATAAAAAAAATGTTAAATCTTTTAGTAAATATTTAATTTTATTTAAAAATTTTAATTGAGTTGATTATATTTAAATTTAACTAATTATTTTTAATTGTATTCAAAATCAAAATTTTTTTATTTAGATTCAAAATTAAGTTTACAATTTAATTAAGATGATACTTTTATTTTTATTTAATATAGTCACATTTTTATTTTAAAATATATAAATTTATATTATATATTTTTATATGATAAATTTTAATTTTATATTTAAATTTTAAAATTAAAAATTTAAATTTCTAATCTATAAAATCTCTCGATATTTTATTTTTTTAATGTTTATCTTGAACTCTTCTTAAAATAATTATTTTTTATTTTAAATAATAATCTAAACTATATAAAATATAAACTTCCAAGAGATTTTAAAAAAATCGATTGCATGATATAAATATGAATATTTTTTGAAAAATTATCCCTAAAATTAAAATTAAAGATTCATTAATTTACTGTTTAAATATATGAAAATAAAAATTTAGAATTTTAAAATATAAAAATAATATTTTTAATATAAATTAATTATTTATCATCTAAAATATAAGTAAATTTTTAATATTTTTTGTGAAAAAATATTTAAATTCAGCAAAAAATAAAAGTATTATCTAAAGTAAATTTTGAATATAATTTTCAATTTCATTGAACTATTAAAAATATAAAAGTCACTTAAATCTAAATATATAATTCTGATTTTTTAATTTTTAATGTAATTGAGAGTAATTAGAGTACAATTAATTTAATTAAAAGTTTTGAATATAATTAAAAATTCATGATAAAATTTGATTTTTTTTATATCATTAAGCTTTTATATGTTTGTGACTTTTTGGAATTCACCCAATGGGAAGTGTTATGTAATTGATCTCATTAGCAATACTTAAAACATATAAAGTAAAGATAAATAAAATGGATATGATATTTATTATAGACGTGGATCCAAATCATTTGACCATCTCTATAATATTTTACTATTTCGTTCCTTGTTTGTGGAATCACATCCCAAAATAAGTACATATTCACTTCATCAATAATAGTACATGTTTTTTTTTTATTTATTCCCTTAAAAGGAGACTTAATCATGAAAATCAAATTAAAATCTTCAAGTTTAATTTTGATGACACATTCTGATTTGATCTAATTAGTTGAGACCTCAAATATCGGATTTAATTCTCTCATTTGTTGTAATTCATATATAAAAAAAAGGGGTTATATATATGGGTTTTAATTTTTATGAAATTAGAGTAAAAAATGATATAAAATACAATCAATTTGTTTTAATATTGTTAAAATAAAAATGGAAATTTTAAATATAATTTTTTTTATTGATATAACGCAAATACACATGGATTATTCAAAAATAATTTTGAAATATATAAGACAATATGGAGAAGCTTGTGATTTCCATCTAATTCATGGGCGTACGAAGACAAAATTCCCTGACGTGGTTGAGAAGATACAGCCAACAAGTACGTTCAACAGAACATAATAATGGCTGTGATGAAATTTATCAAGCAAAGATTTGCCAATTTTTGGGAAGATTCAATGTTTTTGTGTTTGAGTTTTGATATGTTGAAGTATGTACTCATCATGTCCGAGTCCCTCTTTGTCAAATTTTTAACTATATATAATAATTACAAAATATGAAATAAATATTTTAACTATTTAAAAAATAATATATTTTATTTTATTATATGAAAAGATTATATATTACAAAATAATTGAAATAAAGCTAATTCAATATTAATATGACAACTTTTAATAAGTTACTTTTAATTTTTTTAATAATTTATTATTTTCAAAACTCATAAGATTTTACATGATCAATTTTTTATAATAACTTATTACTTCGAAAATTTAAAAGTTGTATCATAAAATTATAATAAATTTTATTAGAAAAATAAAATAAAAATAAATATTATATTTATTCTCGATAATCATTTAATAAATATTATTGATAAATTCATATCAATTCAGTTCAAATGGTCAAATTTCTTCTATTTTAAGTTTGGTATTGATTCAAACTCATCAAAAGTCCAAATTTTTAAGTTTTTTGGTCTGTAGGATGGACCAACCCAGATTTAAAATTATTGTTATTGAATAATAAAGTTCTTGTATATGTATCTGCATAGACAAATTATACAGTAATCCTAACACTTGAAAATAGTGTTTCCTTTCTTACAAATCTATGAGATTTATTCTTTATATTTATAAGAAACTTCATACATTTATGTGAACAAAAAAAAAAAAAAAAACTATTTTCAAGTATTTCAGAATCACTTAAAAATTTTCCATCCAGGTAATGCACAAATGGCTGCAATGAGTTTGGGACCTACTAGAAACCCTCATCTTGGGGTTAATCTGTCACACTCTCACAACCATTTGTTCCAAAGATGGGAATTCGATGCTGCCTCCAAGATGGTGCTCTTGAGGCTACATAGGCAATGAGGCCATAGATTTTTTAACAATTTACTGAAAATGATACTCTCAGTCTGGAATGGGATCCATCTCCCTCATTTGCTGCCATTTGTCTCACCATATTATTCTTTTTGTAGGACTCATTTAGGCGACTATACAATACTTTTGGCAGTAGAAGATGAGATGATGTCCATTACGTTCAATGATCCATCCTGGATAAGATACTAGTCCAACTCTTACCTCATCTTAGCAAGAAATCAGGTGCTAGATACTAGTTCATTATAATTATGGGTTGATAATGGACAAATAGACAGAATACCAGCAGGGAGGAACCCAAATCTAATTTAGGGAGCTAATTGTTCATTGTTTAAGCACTAGTTTTTCCTGTCTAAAGGAATACATATTCTATACACAAATATAGACGAAATATTCACACTTCGATAAATCCGTCAAGGTAAGCAAAAGGACAATGGGAATAGAAACCCACTCACCATTGTATGTCTCCAGAAAGCTCAACTGCATCATTCTTGTGTAGAAGGCTTAACATTCTGAATGCCAGAGCACAAAAATGTGTTACAAGTGAAATTCTGTATGCTCCAGTGAACAAATTTAACCTAAGAATTTTAACTACTTGTTACTGGCATACATGCAATGCCCCTGTAAACGAGAAAAGCGATCGTTGAACTTGAAACTTTTCCCAAGTTGGCCCTCTGTGTCCTCAGTTCAATCAAAAATCACCAAACTGTCACATTGATAGATGCTCCAGCTCTTCAGCATTGGACATTCTAAAGCATGTGTTCCCGGGTAGAAACTCTTTAACTTCTGTAATCTCGAAAGGACCAAGGACTTTAGCCGAGGGAACACAAACTTAGGAGTTGCTTCTAATTCTTCCACTTTGGAAACAATGTCCTCAACCCCACAATTATCAATATTAAGCTTTTCAAGTCGTGTAAGATTTCCAGCAATTGAGGCTGGGAAGAGACTGCTCAGACTAGGACATTTCCAGATAACTACTGAATTTAGTTTATCGAATGAAAGAATTCCTTGGGGATCAGCATTCCATACACGCTTCAAATTTGGGAGGTTCCTTATGTCTAAAGCTCTCAATTGACTGGCTACTGCTACATCATGTGTTTGTCTTGCTTTTATAACCACTTGGAGATCAAACACCTGTTCCACTGAATCACAGTTCTCTATAGCCAATAATTCTAGATTCTCGAATCGCCACACTGGTTCTGATGGAAGAATTTTCAGTAGTTTCTTGCAGTGTTTTACCTTAAGCACTTTTAATTTCGAGAATGAAGTTTCTTGGATTTCAGTATGCCATATCATCTTTAACTCTGGCATGTACATGATGTGCAACTCCTCCAAGTCGGGAAATGCAACCTGTGTAGTACATATTTCATCGTGTTAATTGGATAGCTTAATGCAAAGCATTCAAGTCAAAAGTAATCAGATGAGAAAGATGATTTTGTAAGTTTGGAATTCACCTTATCATCAAAGGGAGTTGAGTTTGCTTGTCCAGATTCACTGTTAGGTGCTGCATCTGTAGTTGCATAATTCGAAATAAATTTCTTCAATTGATGGCAACGTTCTATCTGCAGTACTTTTAAGGAGGGGCATTCTATCAAGTCACCAGAGCAAAAACTTGTAAGTTTAGGAAGACCTTTGAGCTTTAGAAAGTCTAGCTTTGGAAACAGAATCTTGGTCTTCGTTTCTGCTTTGTTTCCTGATCTTTGTGCAGCTATTATTTCTTTCATAGACTTGCAATCACTTATCTCTAGACTTCGGAGTTGTGCAAGACTTCCAACCATAAAAGGCTCAAATAAATAGATTAACTTCCTGCAGCCATTAACCACCAAGGTTGTCAATTTTTGAACATGGGTAGAAACTTCTGCTACTTCTTTGCACCATATCTTCTCCACACAGACTGAAGAGAGTTTTAGATCTGCCAAACTGGGGAATGTAATCTGCATGCATAGTTTTGTTCCATGAACAATTTAATTTGTCAATTCGTCTTTAATTTCAGGTTCTTTGTCAAATTATTCAGTTTAGCATATCAATAATACTCCTTTTTCCATAGAAGCCATAATGAGTAAAAAAAACAATAAAAGGCGGATCAAATGAACTATCAATCATACCTCTTTGTTGAAAAGGGGCAAGGGAGTTAGAGAAGACGCCTTCGATTGAAAGCTAAAACTTCTGAAATGAGGTAGAGATTCTAGTGTCATTGTGCACAATTTTGTCAGCTCAATTGTTTCATCCTCGCCAAAATCATCTCTGATTTCCTCTGCTACAGTCTCTTCCATAATCTGGCAGCTGCTCACATTGATTTCTTCTAGATTTGCAAGGGCTCTGGCCATGGAGAATGAGAATAGATTCTTCAACCTATTGCAGGATCTCACATTCACCTTCCTTAAACTTCTAAACGAATCCGCCTGCAGTGGGCCATGACAAATCTTCTCTAAGTTGATCAAAGAGTTAAGAAACAATGATTCCAGCATAGGGAAAGCAACTTCAGGGCCCAGCCTAATTGATTCAACAATGTATTGAATCTCAGGATTGTTTTGGACATGGAGATGCTTCAACTCATGGAAACCTTGCTGATCTAATTCATAAAGGATATTTTTTGCTCCTTTTAGTTCTTCCAAATATAGGTCTTCGGTTCCTTTAAGCAACACTCTGACTTCCTCCAACTGACTGCTTATATTGAGCTTGAGTTTCAACGTTCTTGAGCTTTCATGCTTACCAGACCAATCCCACTCACCTCCAATGAATATTTTGAATCTCTCCAGCTTTTCAGAGAACAAGCTTTTTGGCAGGATGCTTGCATGTTTGATGTGTATTTCTAAAGTGATCAAGTTCAACAAAAGCTTCAATTCAGAAAGGTTGGCATTGTTTCCTAGACCATGATGTCCTTCACCTTCCCATTGCACAAAATTGTTTCCCATGCGCAACTCCTCTAACTGGGTTAAGCATGATAGTACATCCGGTGGAATCACCTGAAGTTTTTTACATCTGCTCAAATCCAAAATCCGCAATCGAGTCAATTTGCCTACTTCTCTTGGTAACTCGACAATTGTAGAACCGATCAAGCTAAGAACTTGCAACTTCTTTAGCTCTCCAACTATAGCTATGTCTTCCAGAATACAAAAATCTAAACACAATGTCTGAAGGTTTTCAAGACATTGAAGCGAAGAAGGTAGTGGTGATAAATCCATTTTCGTGAGATCCAAGACTTTGAGTTCTTTCATTCTGATGAAAAAATTCTCTGGGATTTTGAGTGAGCGATCCTTATTGAATAGTAGCAATGACTTCAGTTTTGGGCATTCAAGCACTTCAGGAAAATTAGGAAGTCTACAATATGGCAAAGAAATTGCAGTGCACTGCTCGAAAGTGTCCTTCGCTGGCCATTCTTCCAATTCAGTGTGATATGGTAGATTGAAGACATGATAATGCTTGGATGCAAGTGAGGCTGCAAAACTATGAACAACATCATGCATTTTGACACGTTCATTGCGTATGCCTTCCAGTAACAGACAAGACTTTTTGAGGTCGTTGATCAGTTTAAGCAGTCTATTTCTTGCTGCTTTTACTGTGGCGCGTTGATTAAATAAGCCCAACCCCATACTGTACTTAAGCACATCGCGGATGAACACAAAGTGAGGTCTGAGTTGTCCGATCAGTAGGAACAAGGACTGTTGTTCACCTCCCAAAAACTTGTAACTCAGCTCCAGGGCTGAGTACATGCACACTTCAATTTCCTCGCTGTCAAATCTTTTCAGCCCTTCCAAGGCATCGTTCCATTCAAACAACTCCTTATTTTTCAAAGCAGTTGCAACTGTAACTAGAAGAACAGGCAAACCTGCACATCTCCTTGCTACTTGATTAGCTATAGGTTGTAGATTGGGGTCTTCGACGTAGCCCACCGTTCTCTCAAACAGCTGCCAGGCCTCTTCATCTGGTAAAACTTGAAGCCCAAAATCTCTATGAACGCCCATCTCCCACAGCACATTTTGACTTCTAGATGTCAGCAATATCTTGCATCCCTTATGATCATTTCCAAATGGAATTCCTATTTCTTCTAGTTTAATTCTCATCCAAATATCATCTAGAATTATGAGAATTCTCTCCTCCCGTTTAAGTCGCTCCCCTAGCCTAACTGCTCGAACATGAACAGATTCCACATCGATCTTGTAGTCTAACCAATCTGCAATTTCTTGTTGAATTCCTTTCACATCAGGAATGTGGGTTACTGTTGCCATAGCCATTGCTTTGAAAATCCCATCTTCCTTCACTTGGTGAGCAACCTTTTTTGCTAGTGTGGTCTTACCCACGCCTCCCATTCCATACACCCCAATCATGTACACATCAGCATTCGTTAGTGCCTCCATAATTTCCTCCAAAACTAGCATTCTTGATCCAAAGGGCTCAAAAACTTTGGTAAGCCCTACACCCTGCAGATCGGTACGATAGGAAATCCTGTCAAATTTCCCTTCTCCTCGAACTCCATCAACAAGAGGTGTCTGTTTCTTTGATTGTCTACTGAGCTGGTAGCGCGTCTTCAAATTAGGACACCATCCCATGAAGCACCTCTTATTGGCCGCATCATTCTGCTCCAGAATCTTGTCTGCTGATTTGATGGACTCATCCACATGTGCAAGCCAATTCTTGACCGCGTCCTCAATTTCTTCTCCATTTCTGATAGCCTCATCGACACGGTGCAGCAAAATTTGTCTTTCGCCTTTGAGCTTCTGGAGCTGATCTTTGAGGCTCTGGATGTTGCCACTGTAGTTCCATACATACCCAAATTGGCGCCAAACGGAATCAGTAAATGAAACAGTAACTTTGGATACAACGGGATTGACAACAGATGCCATTTCTCACTTTATTTGCTCTTTCTCTGGTTTCTTTTCACGTTTTTTTGGGATTACACTGGAGAATGATTTCTTTAACAAAACAGTAATTAATGACAAATTCTAGAGAAACAGTAAGTAATGTAGCTTCCCAGAATACAATGAGAGATAGGAACAAACATGAACACAAGAAAGAACCAGGACTATATAAACAGACTCAGAAATGAAGAAAAAGCTACAAGTGAAAGATGAATGTCAACAATCCACGGCTATAGTGAAGTAAACGATGCAATTGCGAAGCCGTTAGAAGAGCAAGTTGTTGACAATAAACATTATTATTTACGGGTATATCACAAGCATACGCTTTTTTTTAAAAAAATTATTAGAAAGATGTCAACTAAAAAATACAACTTAGCTGTTTAGGTGCACATTTCTCTTCGACTCCAACCTCAAAAATAAATAATTAAAGACTTAGTCGCAATTTGATATGTTCTTCTGTTCATAGTCAATAGATGACTTTGTGAATAGTTCAAAAGATACAGAAAGAAGAAGATACCAGGAAAGGAAAGGAAAGAGAAGAAATAAGCCACATAACCATACATTCATGAAGTCTTGTGATCCATGAAAGGAAATGTCAAACGAATAACACATGGGTTGTGTTTTTCAGTTCCAGAGCCAGTGAAAGAAAATTCAACTAATTACCAACCAAAGCCCACTCTTTCTTCGAGAAGCCCAACTCTAGCCCAACACATTTGTTAGGAAGCCCATTTCCAAAATTATACTCAATTGCTAGTTGATGGTAACTATCATCAGTTCATACTGCATAAAAGAAAAAGATACAAGAGGAACTCAATCTCATATTATTCAACCACTAGTTCTTCTCGTCTTTCTGGGAATACATATTTTTAATGCCAACACAAATTTCATTCACAAATACACTAATTATTCACAATTTAATAAAACACAATGCATCACTGAAGCCACCAGGCAAGCAACAATAAGTTCCAGAGCAACTGCCCTATTGCAGCGACTCTCCAGCAGCAGCAGCAGTGAGAAAAAAAAACACGACACTTGAAAGCACAATGAGAATGGAAACATTATCACTATACATACTTGTCTGGCTGATGAATGTAAAGAATGAAAAAAAAAAAAAAAAGGAAGAATAAAGTTCTATTTTCTTTTTTTTAATGGATGTTATATTAATCTAATTTAGCAGGGAAATTACAAATGTATCCCATAAGAGAATCCAGAATTCTCATTTCTCTCCTTGCAATAGCGTTAATGCTTCTCTCAGAATCTGGCCACCAAACAGCCAAATTGCAGCTCCCTGCATGTCAACTGTCAACAACCCACATCTTCATTCTTGTTCAGAAACCCCAGAATTCTGTAATTACAAAGCATGAAATGAGTTGGAAGTGAAATCATTATAAATCATGAGTTACTGGCTTGATTGTACTTTGACTATTAAAAATCTAATATCTATATATATTTTATATATAAAAGTGGGAATCAAGGATGGATATTTGAGGGATAATTTGTAAAAAATGGTAAATTTTAATTTAAGTTAGTGAAAAATAGTGCTTTAAAAAATAATTATAAAAATGGAGCAATTAGAAAAATAATTAGAAAATAAGCATGGTTAAGACAATCAGTCTGCCAGTTTAATTGATGGACGTAAAGACAAAGGAAGGAGTTAATTGAATGAGCTTTTTTTTTTTTTGCTAAAGTTGGTCTGCCACATAAAGTGGCAAACAATAATGTTTTTAATCTTTGCATGCATGCACATTACCTGCATGCATACAAAGGAATATGGATTTTCTTTTTATAAAATTTTTTTAAACAATTCAATTAAATAATTTTTTTATTTTTCAAGTTTCATTTATTATTTTTAATACTATATTAATACTTATTTCTCTTTTTTTATTTAAAATTTATTTAAATATGCATATATATTACTTTGCTTAAAAAATATATTCCTTAACCAAAAAATATTCAAATTATATATAGTGGGTAAGAATATTTTTCTACTTAAAATTAAAATTAATTTAAAAATTTCAAAGAGCACAACTAAAATAAACTCTTAAACTATTACACTAAATATATATATATATATATATATATATATATATATTAAACTCATGTATACAAAATAACATACGAACTTAATTTACAGCATACAAACTTAACATATATAAATAGTAAAATATCTCGAGTAATTTGCCACGGATTTAAAAAAAATTAAAATTAGAAAAAAATAGAAGTCAAAAAAATGATTAGAAGAAAAGGGTAACTGTAAAAATAATTATGGCTGGGCTTGTGGAATCAAATGGGAAATGAAAACCAGAAGGCTTTGTTTTGCAAGTCTATAACAACATAACAGATCAGAAAAGAAAACTCAATTTGTTCGTTTTTGGGATAAATAACAAAAGCAAAGACAAATGATTAAACAGCAATCAAGGGGAATAGAAAAGATATACTTTGCCAACGTAATAAAAAAAAAATGGTGAAGATTTTAACTGAGTGTTTCTACACAGGAACAAATAAAAATGAAAATATACACCGGACTATATATAAACAGCAAGACTATAATACATAAAAAGCAAAACAAAATCAAACAGACTATGGAATTATGAAAAGAACATGAAAAGTGTACTTTGAAAAATTAGACTCACAGAAGGCAATCGCTATGAATGGATGACCCAAGAGAGCTTTGCAAAGTGATGGAAGCCGAGAAACCGAACACAAGATGGATGCAAAGTCTAGATGTCTAACTTGTCAAATGGTTTGCGATGATGTGTATCAAGCTATCACGACAGCATGGTCATTAATAATACTTGACATGACAGCCACAGCAAGACAATAAATTGTCAATGAAATTCCCACTCAATTGCCTTAAACTAAACTAAACAACAATGTACTAATTATTTATGAAGATATTTATTTGTAACTGGGCACGAAGAAGTTTCTTGGCTATGATGCTCCTCAAGAATAATATGTGAAGAAAGAACGTAGAAAGCAACTGGCAATGTTATACAAGTCAAAAATAAGGAAAGACCTCAAGGCCGACAAAGGCTTATTTCGAACCTGTCAAGCGAACGACGAGGGGTTCATAGAACAGGCAAAGAAGTTGTTCCAAAGACAAGCAGATTTATTTCGTTTCTCACTGACTAGCCCAATCCCACCACTCAATAAAGAAAGAAGTGGTCGTCCTTCATTTGAAAACCTGTCATTCCAATTTTTTTTTCTTTTTAACATCGGAAAGAAAAAATAGTTGAAGAAATTTCCAAAAGACTGGTGTGAGAGAGAGCGAGAGTTTAAAGAAGATAATAATGTTGGAAAATAGCTCCGGAAAACCCACTAAGCTTAAAAAATCTAGCAATGAAGTACAGTACTGGCTATATAGAATTGTTGCATTGAACGGACCTTTTGTTTTACTAAGTTTTTATGAGGTCAAATTCCCAGCAAATTCGAAAGAGAACATAATAATATAAATGAGTACCTGAGATATATATCTAACTGGGGGAGTCGCCTCTGAGTTTAACCCTTTCTTTCTTAAGTGGCATTTCTCCATACATCTGATGAGCATAAGCGAACACTTCTAGAGTAGGTTTCGGTCGGTTATTCATTGAATGCGAGCCCCAAGAAAGAAA
>CATIWR010137280.1:0-46260 GCA_949677035.1 Omphalea diandra | reverse complement strand
CCCCCCCCCCCCCCCCCCCCCCCCCCCCCCCCCCCCCCCCCCCCCCCCCCCCCCCCCCCCCCCCAATGAATAGGGCAATGACAAGTATTAACAATTAAAATTAAACGCAAAAAAGATGAAGAATCAAGACACAAGATTTATAGAGGTTCAACATAACCTGTCTATGTTCTCTCCTCTAGTATCTCCACTAGAGCATTCACTATCTTGATAGCTCAAGGTACTATCAATAACTTTTACACAAGTAAGTTTTCAAACGTTTACAAGTGATAGATTTACATGTTTTATCAACCTTTTACAAGTAAATCATAAAGACTACTAACCTTAGCCTAAAGTAGTTTCCATGTACTACCTTAAACCTTTCACAAGATCTAGTTTTTAAGGTTTTCTAACCTAAGATGTCCTCAAACTAAATACAACACTTTAAGATGGAGGAAAAAAAACTTTCTCACTCAAGTAATAAAGACAATAAAAGTACTTCTTACAAACTATGTTTGATAAGGTTGAGAATGTGAAGAGAATTTCTAGAAAACTTATCCTTCAAACTATGTTTTGAAGATAACTATTGCAAGCTTTGAATAATCAACTCTTTTGAATTGTTAGATCACTCTTTGTTCCTTTTTTTTTATATTAAAAAAAGGGTTTCATAATAGAATAATCGCTTATTATAATAGTTCTCTATATATTTCTATTAAAAGCTGGTCCTTTTATATCATGAATAAAGAACTAGTTGTTAGAGTGAGAACTTTTACTTCATATTTGACCTTAGAGTAACTAACACATTTTGAGACAACTCCATACTCATTACTAATGCATTAGCCATCATTGAATTCACACAAATAGGTGGTTGTCAAGTAAAATACATTCTCAAAGGTCGTTGGCTTTAACATAATGCTCGTTGGGACTAGCCGTTAAAAAGAACATGACTTAAGGCTCATCTTTTGACTTTGACAAAAACTTATATCACTTTTTCTTCAATGATTGTTGGATAAAAATAATAGTCATTATTTTTAAACCTCAATGCCCATTGGAGGAAGGTCAATGCCTATTGTTAATTCCCAAAAAGTACAAACTTGATGCTTGATTTTTCAAGATCTACATAAGTCCTTCAATGATTCTTAGATGGTTTACAATGCCCATTGGTAGAACCTTCGACATTTGTTGAGATATGAATGTCACTAGTTTAGGGGTTCAGAACTTAAAGCTTAAACTAGAGCATTTATCCAATGCCTGTTGGTGAACTTCTAATGCCTATTAATTATGCTCAATGCCTACTGAAATATTAAGTGTGCCTTATTGGAAGGTCCAAAGATTTTAGCTTGACTTAAAGACCTTTTCAATGCATATTGAGAAGAACCAATGCTTGTTTTAAGTTCTAAAAAGTTTTATTCAATCTGAGGCACTTTATCCAACACCCATTACGGAAATGCAACGCCTATTGTGATGGCAAGCTCAACGTCCGTTGCGAAGTTCAATGTGCAAGGCCTAGTCAAAGCAATTGTCCAATGCCTATTAGGAATAAAGCATTGCCTGTTGGAAGGTCCAGAAGGATATACCTAATGTAAGGTATTTCTCAAATGCTTGTTGAATGAAGATAACAACCATTGGTCTATCAAGCTGAGTTTGCCTTGATCTTCAGTCTCTAACACTTTTAGTTTTTAAACATACTTCCTTCTACAATCATCATAGACTAAGAAATTGATATATTTGCAAGTTCTAACACAACTAACATAAACAAGTATTAATTCTTTAACATGTTTGTAATCATCAAAATAAGACTTGAAACCTTGAGGTTCAACAATCTTCAGTACAAATACATGATTTTGATCCTGGCTTAAACTTTATCTTTTGGAAGTATGGTTACATTGTTATGTTCCTCTTTGAACATATATATGCCTCTAGAAATAAGTACCAAACAATCTTTAAGCTTAAAGTGTGAAGAAAATTCTACATAACTTTTTCCGGGAAAACTGGTTTGTATAAAGCATTAAGTTGTCTATATGAACTAATAATTTTTATACAAAGATCCTAAATGAGTTGTATAACCATGTACATTTGTCACAGCTATAAAGAATGAATCACCCTCTCTTTCTTCTATAAATACCCATCCACGATTTCCTTTTTCAAACCTATCGATTTCACTTTCCCAACCATGGCTTGAGCATTTTTTAGGTTTCTTCCACCCCAAGTTTGGTATGATATACCTTAGGCAGATTTTGAGGCTCTCTGTTACTTTTTATCTATTCATTTAGACATGGATTCCTTACAAGTAGATTGTAATTTATGAGATTCCATCACCCATTCCTTTTATTTTGTAGATACTGAGATCTACCCCTACTAGAAGAATTCGTTGCTATTTTCAACTATTGGATTATGGCTGCAGATCACAATGCATTACCATAGTTGAATTACCTATATGTCTAGAAGATGATGGATCTGTTTGACTTGCGATATGATAAAGAGCCCAAGTACACACTAGGTGAATAGAAGATCTTTATGGCCCCTATCCTCACTTTTTACCCCTCTAGGGGTCATGCTCAGGCGGCGTAGGCATGTATCATGGCAACTATCCTTATGGGTGAGTTCCTATTGCGAAGAGATGAAGGGAAATAAATCTATATATTTCACCCCTCCTTAAGGATGTTGAGTTAGGGAAAATCCCTATCCTAATGATCTTATTTGAAACCATTATGGGTTTGGATAAGGTAGCCTTTAGCATCAGTGATTCTTTTACTAGAAGCCCATTGTTGCTTCAGGTATGAATTTATTTCGTAGCCTTTGGTTTTATTGTTCTATTCTATTATTATTCTTATTTATTTTTTTATTGCTCTAATTTTTCCCTAGATTGCCATTTTAGGTTTTTAATTTAGCGAGTTGCCCTTTTTGCTTAGGTCACCCTTTCTGGTTTTCAGCCTAACAAGCTTATTATTTTATTTTATTTTTATTTTTATTTTTTAAGATATGGTTGTAAGAGAGGCTGAACTTATTGGCTACTCCTACTGTGGACATGCGACTCTACTACCTATAACACCATCTGAACCATGGGTTATCGAGGCCTGTAGGCACAAAGGACAAGTGGACTAAATAGATGTATTGCATCTCTACTTCTAACATTTATTGGGCTTACCCATGGTGGAGACTCTTGTGCGTTACTTTGACAACCTACAGAGACTGCGTGATTATTCTAGCTTTTGCATCCAACATCTTCTATGATCTAACTCCAGTGGCATTGCCAATTTAGCACTCCTTTGCACAAAGTGGACTTCCTTTCTTGCTTCATCAAGGGTTTATTGTCCCAGTGTTTCTTAGATAAGGTTAGGACTATATAGGCTAACTACCACATTTATGACCACTTTATTAGTACAAATCTCATTCCCAAAGATGATGTTGACTATATGGCCTGGTTATGTGACTTTTAGAATTATAAGGATTTTTCCATCTTATCAAGATATTAACAAATAGTGAAATTTTAAAGGCAGAAGCTTTCATATATTTAGCTATGGTTTGAAGACATGTTTGAATAAATTTATTTTAATATCCAAATGTATTTCCTTATGATATTATGCTTAACATGAACCATTTAGATTTTTCATATTATACATGAATTAAATGCATGATCACTACTTTTAATAATGGCACATTAGATCATCTGATTGTCTCGCACAATGCTTTTATCTTATTACTTCTATATCCTTCATCCTAGCTTCTTTCGTGGCTATCTTGCATTTCGTCATCCTCTAATAGGTATCCCCAGTGGCCAGTCACACTCTCTCGCCTTTTACTTTATGTACATATTTATCTTTTGTGGTCTAATTTTTATCTAAGTTGTCCTTTCATGTTTTTTACTTAGTGAGCCTATTTTTCTTCTTTTCTTTTCTTTCTTTGCTTATGCCTAAATTTTGCCTAAGTAGCCCTCATGGGTTTTCAACTTAGCGAGCTAATTTTACTTTTTCCTCACATTCTCACATGAAATATTTCTTTAGTCTCCAAGTTTACAGGCTCAAAGAATTCATTCCCATCCATATTCGCCAACTTTACTGCACCTCCTGAATAAATATGTTTGACCACATAAGGATCTTCCCAATTCAATTTGAATTTTCTTTAAGGATCTTGAGCTTGTGGTCTAGTCACCTTCAATACTAAATCTCCAACTCTTATGGTGGTTGCTTTGACTATCTTGTTAAAAGTGCAAGCCATCTTGGCCTGATATAATTGGATGTGTGTTGCATATGTAACCCTTGCAAATGCACAAATTACTCAAGTAATATAATGATAAGTAAAGATCGTTCTTACGATGATTGTTTTACACTAGTGTCAACCAAGTCTTAATTTTTTATTATCTAGCAATCAAAATAATAAATAAATAAAACTAAAATTTCAAAATAGTAAAACAAAACCAAAATTAAATTTAAAGAAACTCTTATGACAATGATTCCTAGGGAATTTAGATACACCATAATACCATTTCACAAATATATCAAGAGAATTGTTTCAATTAAAATTTAGTTGTGCTTGAAGATTTATTTTCTTAATTTACCCAATAATCTCTCTCAAGTAAAATTAAGTCTATTATTACTGAAATTATGTATATTCTCGTGGTCACAAAATTCAATAATAATGCATTAAGCTTCATTAATAATCTTTGAATATCTGTAGAAGTCAAGTCTACTATTGTGGTCTTAATCTTCGATTTTAATATGTTAAGACTAACCCTAAACTTCCATTCTCACTTCAACATTTAAAATCTTAAGGATTGCACATATGTGGTCGTTCATACATATAAAATCAATTAATCTCAAACATATTAAATCAAGAGACCCAACACAATTGAAGTAAAAATCACTTCATATATTCATGAAATAAATGTTGGGTTTTTACCCTAATTTTTAGAATTGAAGAATTAGTTTATCCTAAAAGAATAAAAAGAAATCAAAAAGGAAGAATCCATTCAATTGAGTAGAAAAATTTTCAAAGAAAAGTCTTGCTAAATAAAAACAATGAAAATCCTCTAAGAGAGAATCCTTCAATCTTCACTAAATCTTCTTTTTAATTGGTCAAAATGTAGATTACTTTTCTCTCATAGAAATCTGCTTTTTTATCTGCCCAGGAATCTTTATCCAAATAGGTTAAATCTCTATCTTAAAAGGCAGCCTAAATTGTATTTTAAATATGGATTTGACGTCTTGCATGGCCCAATGCATAGGCTATATAATAGCCCACACACTTATCTGCTAAGCTCAAATTTGTGTCTATCGACTGGTCAATTGTACTAGTCATTGCATGGTCTTATGCATGGCTCATGCAACACTATTGGAAATGAAAGTTTCAACTCTTTTTCAAGAAAGTCCTACCCAAATATAAAAGAGACAAAAAATTAATTTATTCCAAAATAAAAATATTATAACAATAAGAAAAACTCATAATTCTAACTTAAAAATATATGCTAAAATGACTCCAAACTCCCCGCAAACTTGAAGTTTTGCTTATCCTCAAGCAAAGAAAAAAAATAATAAGAGAATTTCTCAAATTCCAATTGTAAGTCCTTGAACTTAGAAAACTCCATAGTAAACTAACACAATCAAACTCATAAGAAATTTTATGATATTGAAGTTCACTCTCAAAACTTTACAAGCAATTCCTAGTACAAATCAATCAAGAAATATGCAAAAATCACAATACACTTTTTTCACTTCTGATGCAATTTAAAAACAAACATAATACAAGTTAGCTTTGTCAAACATCTTCCTAAGGCAAGAACATATAATCAATCTTCACTGATGTAATTACACACCCATCAAGGATCGAAAGATCTTTATTGGCTTTTAATGTGGCTAAGGGAAAAATGGTTTACCAAAGAAGAGGATAAAAGGTACAGAGAATTCCAAGAATTAAAATAATCAAGTGACATTAAAAATTCTCATATCAAATTCAAAAATTTTCAACTTGTCTAAATCACATCTTTCATTTATTCCTTAGCAACAATCACCTAAACAATCCAAATTCATCACAAAGCTCAAAAGTAAATTTTGTACATAATGCATTTCAAATAAATATGCGAACTCTAAATAATTTAAACATTAGAATTCAAAAGACTTTAATATTCTCAACTTTTCTTTTTTTCTTTTTCTATTTTTTTACTCCTATTTTTTTATTATTGTTTTTTTTACATTAATCCAAATAATTAACAAATTGTAAATATGCAAGCACAATAGATCCCAAGTTTTTTTTTCAAATATTAAACACTTACACTTATGCTCAAATATACAATTAAGAAGGAAATTCAACTTTCTCAACAAACATGATGGAAATTTTTGTGCCACTCGATAATTTCAATTATAAAATTCTCTTGGAGGATAGGCCATAATATGGTTATATGGTAATATGGTTAAGGCTACCAAGAAAAAAGCTTATATATAATCTTAGAGTGTATTTCCATGCTTAAAATGGGAGCAAAGGATAAGAATTGATAAGGTATGAATGAGCCTAAATGAGTTAACACAAAGAATGCTTAATCATTTCCTTGATTAAGTGTGAATTAAAATTTCGCTTCAAAATATTGTATGTCTTGTTCTAGAATTAGTGGGTTCCTAATCGCAAAAAAAATTAACTCAAGAATCAAGAAAATGAATGAATAGACTCATATCTCTCTAATTCCCATAACTTAAATGAAACATTGTCGTCAATATTTGAAAAAAAAATTTTGCAAGGACAAAAAGAAAAAATACTCCTTTTTTATGTGACTTTTTGGACTTGTTTGATGCGATATTTTCATAAATAAGAGAATCTATAACCATCAATTTGATGCCATGAGTTTCTTCTACTAATCAATTCTAATTTCTTATTTTGCAACTGCACCACAATTTTCACAAATTTTCATAAGTACAAAACAATGTCATTCATTTAAACACAACCAAAAATTAAAACCTTACTTAAAACAAGACCACTATATTATTTTCAAGTTTAATTCATTATTTCATGTAATTTCTCAAAGCATAACAACTATGTACTTATGCAAATAACATTAATAGCATAGCATAACACTTAAAACAACATGGTTCAAAATAATTATTAAATGAACCACATTCCCACAAACAGTTCAAAATCCACAAATAAGCAGTCTAATTCCACAAGGCACTTGCAAATTGTATCATCAATCTCTCCCCACAAATTTCACCCAACTAGCTCTTATGCAACAACAATAAATCAAACCCAAAATTTTCTCATAATTTTTAAAATCAATAGTGATAGCATCAGCATCGATCAATTACTAAAAACCTAAAAACAACAATAAAAATAATAGTAGTTCCAATTATGGTCTTGCACATTTTGAGCATAAATAAAAAATAATCATTCTCACCTATAATTGGAAATAACCAAAATATCTACAATATCCACATAATTTTCACTAATTCAAAATTTTAATTCAAGTAAAACAATACCAAGAAAGAATTGAAATTGATGGAATTAAAAGTTCGCTATTTTAATATAGACTTTGCTACTGGGATCTCGTGAGTGCAAAAGGAGTTAGTGTCAACTGTGATGGAGGAGGTAAAATAGTGCCTAAGGATGATGGGGTACTAGATCTTTATGGCTAGGTGCTACTCTTTAAGCAAGGTAAGTCAACCAAAGATCTGACTAGCTTCTTCTCAATCATCACCTTGAATCTAGGCATGGCAACTTTTGGTGGTGTTGTACGATAGAGAAATGAAGGTGCTTCTACGAAAGAAGAAAAAAAAAAGGAATTAGGGAAAAAGGAAAAGAATGGTTCATGAAAAGAGAAAATATAAACTGGGAGGAGAAAGGAAAAGGGAGGCATGAGGTCGTGATGGCATAGGAGATGAAGGAACGAGTTTAGGTAATGAGAGGTAGGTAATGGGGAACAGGTTTGGGTGGGTCATTGAACAAAGATAGAGGAAGAGATGGCATATACGATGAAAGGAAAGTGATGATATGGGTAACAATTTAAAGGAGTGGGGGCATAATTTAACGTTTAGGGAAGAAGATGGGTGTTTAAAATTTTTACTATTCTAACTTCAAGCCCATGAATAAAAGTTCAACTCCTATCTTTCCTTAAAAAAAACTAATGGCCCAACCTCTATTAAAATGAAGCTTGCCCAAGCAAACCATTTCACATATTTAAGATCATTTCATCAACTTAAAACCCAATTCCTCTCTGTTGGGCCTTCATCGCCTTTGCCTAGATTTCACCTCTATGTGTTTTATGTGGGCCATCACATGGCCCATGTAAATTTGTTGTAACTCTTTTATTTATTTCCCTCCATTGTCATTTACTAGTCATGTGTTCCCTTCTCCATAGTTGCATCAAACTAACTTTCTCATTATTAGTTCTCCACTTTTAACCTGTAATTAGCATAATTAAACCAAAATTAACACTAACACAAATTAAATATAAAAATAACATTCTAACTATGAATTAAACTAGCAAAAATTCTTGAAATTCTAAAAATCTACAGTATAATATGAAATTAAAATCCCTACATGACTTAAAATAAATAAGCTAAAATGATTGAAACTATTAGGTTGCCTCCTGATAAGTGTTTGTTTATAGTCATTATCTCAACCTTTTTTTTTAACAATTCTCAACTTAAAGGTGAATTTAGGAGAAAAATTCTCCATTTTGCAAGGCATCATCACAAAAAGAAGGCTTCAAATGATGGCCATTCACTTTTAACATTTTTGCACCATCTCCTTACAACTTTATAGCCTCATATGGTAAAACTTGTACCACCTAGTGTCTAACTTCAAATGAGTGCTTGTGAAATTGCTTAGCATGCCATAACTTGTCTTTCTTGTTATATATTTGGGAATTTTCATAAGCATCACCTTGGAATGCATATCTCAAATTAAGTGAAAGAGGTTTTGGCTTTAGAATTGAAGCTTTTTCGATTAAGGGGAAAGCCTTACCTTGTCCTAAATTCTCAAACTTGTAATCTTTAAATAAAATTATGCTTCATTTTCATGGTTCTCATGCAATAGTGGTGCCCCTTGAATCAAATAAGCTTTGAATGGTTCCTTAAGATGCTCCCTTTGAGAAACCTCATGAAATAGCTAATGAAGTGCATCCACCCTGTTACAATCTGTAACAGGAGAAGGTTGTTTTTATTGCTTTGAAAACATTTAACTCCATTATTCCCCATCACATTTAAAGTTAGCTTCTCATTCTTCACATCAATTATGGCTCTCGTAATAGCCAAGAATGGTCTTCCAAGGATTAATGGCATGTCCACATCTATATCCATATTTAGCAGAATGAAATCTACTAGTATAATGAACTTCCCTACTTGTATAAAAATGTTCTCCACCACTCCAATCAGGTGTTTAATAGACCAATCTATAAGTTGTAATGTCACGTGGTTGGTTAGGTCTTGCCAAGATTCAATTTCCTATAAATAGAAAGAGGCATTAGACTAATACTGACACTTAAATCACATTGTTCTCTATCAAATTTGTAATGAGAAATTTGGCAAGGAATAGAGAAATTCCCAGAATCCTTAAGTTTTGGTGGGAGCTTGTTTTAGATTATGGCCCTACATTCCTCAAAGAGAGCTATGGTTTCATATTTCTTTAACTTCTTCTTATTAGATAAAAGCTTTTGAGAAATTTTATATATTTTGGCATTTATGCTAAGACCTTGGTAAATGGAATATTGACATGAATTTGCTTGAAAATCTCTAAAAAATTTTCATAGTACTTGATCAACTTATGTTTTTACAACTGTTGAAGAAAAGGAGTAAGTGTAACATAAGGTTTTACTAGTATAGGCTTACTTGCTTCTTCATATTTAGCTTTCTCTACATTGTGTTGGTCATCCGAATTGAATTTTGGGGTTATTTTTTCACTTTCTTGGATTGAGATTTAAAGAATTTTTTAGGCTATTTCTTACATTCATCCTTATGCTTGCGTGAGGGGTTGGGTATCTCCATGCCACTTTTTAAAGTAATTGTCTTATATTGTTCTCTTAGGTTAATTTCAGTCTTGCTAGGTAATGTACCTTACATTCTTTCATTGATAGTGCTAGCCATTTACCCAATTTGCATCTCTAAGTGTCAGTTATGTTGCTTGATTTGGTTAACCGTTAATTCAATCTTGTCTAGCTTGATCTCCACCTTATCAAAATTTTCAATCAAGAACATACATATCCCATGGTTGGTTCTCCTCTTATTGGATTGGTTGAGCTATGGAAACTTCACCTTGTTGCCTTTAAGGAAAACTATAAGGATGAGAAGGTTTAGCTTGATTGTCTTGGTTACTCCATGAAAAGTTGTGATGATTCGTCCAACAAGGATTTTAGGTGTTAAAATATGGATTGTTGGGCTACTTATTAAAGTTGAAAACATATTGCACATGCTTAATAGAATTTTGAGCGAAAGGACTCCCTAATTAACATTTGATTTTCATATGTGCTCCTTCGCACCATTCATAAGTTAGTGGTAGGGTATTGATAGCATGCACACTAACACTTTCAAACTTCTTTACAAGAGCGCCCATCTTGGCATTTAACATTATATAAGCATCAATCTCATGAAAAACTACAATCCTTTTATTGATCCCCCTTTTCACTTGCACATTGGTAGTTATTTAAGGCCATCTCTTCCAACAATGCATATGTTTCATCAGTTGATTTTCCCATGAGTGTACCTCCTATTGCAACATCAATAATAATGTGTACCGAATAGTTAAGCCCATTATAAAATGTTTGGTCAACCAACAAATCTGGCAAACCATAATGTGGACACCTTCTCTACAACTCCTTAAACCTCTCCCAATTTTCATATAATGTCTTACTAAACTTTTGTTGAAAGCTTGTAATTGCTTGCCTTAATTGTGTGGTCTTACCTAGTGGAAAATAGTTTACTAAGAAAGCCTTAGAGAGATCCTTCAAAGTAGTAAATGATTTAGGTGCCATAGAATTCAACCACTTTTTTGCTTTATCTCTCAATGAAAAGGGAAATAACCATAATCAAATACCATCATTAGTTGTCACATTAATCTTGAAGGTTGTGCCAATCTCAAGAAATTTAATGATATGTGCATTTGGATCCTCATTAGCTTCACCCCTAAAAGTGTTTTATTGCACCATTTGGATAATTATTGGTTTAATCTTGAAGTTGTTAGCTACAATAATGGGTCAAACAATGCTCGATTGAGTCTCCTGAGTTTATGGCATGGCAAGTTCTTATAAAACTTTTGGTCTTCCTTCTTTGGCCATTATGGCCTTAAGCAAATTCCCCTTTTATTTTTGGATTTGCCTTCGACTGTGAAATGTGTGCTCAATTTCAGGATCTAACTCTAACAAGTCTAAGCCTTTTGATCATCACATGCACCAAAGGCTTCACATATCAAAGGAAACAAAACATAATTAATTCACAAAAATGAAAATTGTAAAATTTAAATACTAGATTGATATAAATCTTCAGTGAAATTTATATTATGAAAAATAACCCTCAATAATGGCACTAAAAACTTGTTGTATAGTACATAAATCACTCAAGTAATACAAGGATAAGTAAAGATCATTCCCACGAGGGTTGTTTTACACAAGTGCCAACCAAGTCTTAATTTTCCTATTATCTAGCAATCAAACTAATTAAAGAATGATAAAAAAAATTGAAAAAACTAAAATTAAATTTAAAGAAACTCTTATGACAATGATTTCTAGAAAATTTGAGTACACCATAATACCATTCCATAAATACTTCAAGAGAATTATTTCTATTGAGATTAGATTATGCTTAAAGATAAATTTTCCTAATTTACTTAATAATCTCTCTAGAGAAAATTTGAGTTTATTATTACTAAAATTATGTCTACTTTCGTGGTCAAAAAATTTAATAATATTGCATTAAACTTCAAGAATAATCCTTGAATATATATATATATATATATATAAGTCAAGTCTACTCTCATGGTTTCAATCTTATAGTTTAATATGTTAGGACTAATGCTAGACTTTCACTCTCAGTCCATCATCTAAAATCTCAAGCATTGCACATGTGTGGTCATTCATACATACAAGATCAATTAAACTCAAATATATTAAATCAAAACACCCAACACAATTGAAGCAAATATTACTTCATAGATTCATGAAATAAATATTGGGCTTTCACCCTAATCCCTAGAATTGAAGAATCAGTTTATTCTAGAAGAAGAAAAAGAAGTAAAGAAGAAATAATCCATTGAATTGAGTAGAAGAATTTCCAAAGAAAAGTCTTGCTACGCAAAAATAATGAAAATCCTTTAAGAGAAAATCCTTCAATCTTCATTAAATTTTGTTTTTAATTGGTATAGATGTAGATTCACTTTTCTTTCCTAAAAATCTATTATTTTTTTGCCTAGGAATCTCTATCCAAATATGTTAGATCTCTATCTTAAAAAGCAATTTGTATTGTATTTTAAAATCTGGATCAGACATCTTGCATGGCATAGGCCATAACAACCCACACACTTATCTACTAAGTGTAATGGTGGCTTCATTAGCATTATCTTTAGCCTATCCGAAACAAAAGCCAAAGATAATATTGCATCAGCCATTGTATTCTAATCTCACAATAGATGATGAAATATGATTTTTTAGAAATTCTGCATCAACCTCTTCAAATGTTCCAAAAATGGGTTGAGGCATTCTTCTTTTAGGTCCTATTCGTCAATCACCTAAGAGAGAACTAGTATCAAGTCTCTGAACACTTCAACTATCTTGATCCTTTTCTACATCAAAAATTCCAAATCGAGTGCATAAGCTTCGTACTTAGCCATGTTGCTAGCCACCTTGAAGTCAAGTTTCTTAGCCACAAGGAACAGTTCTCTTTGAGTGATATCAAAATCATCCCCACACTGACACCTTTCTTGTTCACCACTTCATCAAAGTACATCCTCCAACCTTAAGGCTCAATTACTCCTAATCCTTCATATGAGAATTAAGGAAGTTTAGGTTCTCTTTTTTCTAAAGTTTGTTATGCCTAACACTTTACAACTGTTCAACCTTTTATCATCTTTTTAGTCTCATACTCGATCAACTTTTTAGTCACCTCTTCTAACTCAGCTTGCTTGATTTTTAGTGACTAATCTTGTGGCTTCTTAACATCACCCATGTCCTCAATGGAACTTATAATCATATTTGCAATCTCTACTAGATTTAACCCAGTATATGTGCGCTTCTATGAACTTGCACTATCGAGTATATTCCCATTTTGGATCCATGAGAAAGGCTTCTTAATTAGCAATATCAAACTTCTTATTAATAAAATCTACACCTATAGCCTAAAACTCTTGGTTTAGCAAGTATTTCTTATGCTCCTTTTCAAATACTTTCCATTTATCATTCCATGGCTAAGTGATTTAAGGGCCATATAAAACTATGGTTTAACCCAACTCTTGGCTATTGTTTATCTATGTAACATTTTTTCCTTTATTTTTCCTCTTTTTCTTTTCATCATCCTCTTTTAATGAATCCCATAACCCATCTCTCCAACTCCCATATGAAAGAAAGCTCTCTTAAGCTCATCGAAGACACATCATTTGCTAGCTTCTTATCTTCTTCAATAGTTCAGATAGAGGCCTATGCAAACCCTTTGCTTTCAACTTAGCTCTTTTCCCACGATAACCTAATCTTTTTCTAGTAGTATAAGTCGAGATCTCTAAAAACTTTGAAACTCCTATAGAATTCATTCCTAGCCCCTGACCTAAAAGAAAATTCATACTTTTCATGATTTCCATTACCTTCTAGTCAACTCACTTATTTGTAACTCTAGTAATCTAAAAGCCTTAAGGTATGGTATAACCACACTTAATGTCAACACAATTTCTCCAACTTCTACATAGATAGTCACCACCTCACCTTTATAAGCAATCTTAACCTTCTGATGCACCATGAATAACACTCCTTCCAATGGATGGTACCATGGTCTTCCTAATAATAATGAAAAAATAATCGGGATGTCTAATACCATAAATTTCATTGTCACTTCCATAATCCCAATTTTTACCACAGTCTTGAATATACTAGTAATTGGTTTTTTACTATCATCATAGGCCTAGATGAAACTATTTAACATCTCCAAATCCTTTATATAATAACTTTAAATGACAAATGGTAATCTTAGACCCATTATCAACCATTGCATAAAAAGTACATTTCCTTTTTATTTTGACTCTTATGAATAAAGCTAAATTCTTCTAATGGCAAATCTTCATTAAAAAAAAAAAAAGGTTGTTTTCCCTTTATATGTGACCAAAGCAATAGTATCCTTTAGTATGGCTTCCTTGGAAAAGATTAAGCTTAACAGAACTTTTGCCATAACCTTCTTATGCTCTTAGGAAGTAGTAAACAACTCCCACATGCTAATTTGAGTTGGCATCTTCTTTAACTATTTCATTATAGGGTTATCTTCCTCATTCTCCTTCATTACGTGCTCATCAATTTCTTTCTCTACTTTTGGTTCCTTATGAGCCTCTCTGCTAAGATAATACTTCCCACTTTAAGTCATATCATTTACTTATTTCACTTCCTTCTTCTCATCACTCTCTTTCTATAATTTAATCATTCTTTCCCTCTTAGCTTCATTTGTCTCTTCATTGAAGCTCTCTCATGGGTTAATAATACAAACCATAATTACAATCTCCCTTAGCACTTCTTTAATGGTAGTCATAACAATTTCTTTAGAAATTTTATAATCTATCATGAATGTGCCTTGGTTGGACGGTAGAACATTATGATAGCTCATAAAAGGATTCCCTCTTATGCTCGACCTTCTAGCATTAGGTCTCTTGTTATTTATGAGATATTGAATCTTATGTCTTTGCCTATAACAATCATCAGTATTATGCACAACCTCTTAATGAAAAGCATAATATGCATTTATGTTGTATCCTCTTGGTAGTGGGTTGGGAGGTAGTCTTGGTGCCAAAGGCTTTAGTGCCCCCTTTTTCTGTAGTCTCTCAAATGCCTTTAATAGTGACATTTCAAATTTGTAAACTATCTTAGAGCCTTTACTGCATTCACATCAATCATCTTATTTCCCTCACCTTGGAGCTGGGATAGGGCATTTCTCCTTCCCTTCCCCCCTTCCCCCATATCATCTCTTTGATTCATACTGTAATTTCTCAACTTACAAACCCACCTCTCCAAGGTTCTCAAAATTCTTCACTAACTTACCCTTAATCCTGGTGCCTATTCTCGACAATGCCTCATTTATTATCATCCTTACTCTTTTTTCATTGGTCTAGTGGTCACTTTAATAGCTAATATCTTCCACCTTCTTATGTAATCGTTAAAGCTTTTTCTAGTCTTTTGTGTCAATGACTCTAAATCTTGCAAATTGACTTTTAAGGTTGAGTTACATGCACAATGTCTCTTAAAGTCTTCAGTCAACTCCTTTTAACTTTCTGTAATTGTTTGGGGCAGACTGTAATACCACGTCTTTATAGACCCTTCTAATGATAACTCAAATAGCTCGAGCATAATATCGGTAGGGACCCTAAACATCTTGATTGTCAACGTATATGAGTAGATGTAATTAGTGGCACCTTAAGTTCAAGTAAACTTGGGAAATTCGAGCATATAAAAGTTCGCTAGAAGTTTCTCGGGTCTATGGGTGAACAATTCCTTAATGTCAACTCCTTTCTTTAAGCCTTTGGCTTCCAAAGCCATTTGGATCTTTTCCAATTGCTTCGCAAAGTCATCAAATCAAGTGATCTCCTTTAAACGTTTTTTAGGCTTATCAAAAACAATAGTAGTACTCCCCACTTCCTTGGCCATCTTACTCTCATGATACTCCTTCATCTTAAATAAATCATCATCAATCAACACAGTCTGGAATGTTTCCACAGGTGCCTTCCCTTTGTCAATCTTACTGGTGTTGGTTTGGATGGAGAGAAGGCAACCTAAAAGGGGGCATGAATTAGGTTATAAATAAAAACATAAACAAATAATGTGAAAGCAACAAACACAAATCAACACAAAGTTTTATAGTAGTTTGACAATATACCTACTCCACTCCCTAAGCTTCATTTAGGGTTTTTCTATTCTTTTCCATGCTTAAGAAAAAACCTTCCCTCTTCTAAGCTAAGGAAGCAAAAAACCTTCCCTTTTCCAAGCTACAGAATAACCTTTCCTTTTCTAGACTCAAAGATAACTTTTATAATTACTCTCTTTTAACAAGAACAAGATAGTCAATCTAACCTTTGGTATTTTCTAAGGTATAATACCAAACCTTTAACCACTAGTAAAGATAGATCCAATTAGTATCAATGCCTCTCAAACTAGGTAACAATTACACTTTTAGTGTTCAAGAAAACCTATTCTCAAAGAGTTATAAAGTAAACCTCACTCTACCTAAATTAAAGTAACACGAAAAGGTTTACATAAAAATCTTGCTACATGTTCTCTAGTTTTTTACAATTGTTCTCCAAAGTTTTCTAACCTTTTTTGGTCATTAAAAATGTTTCTTATGTAGCCATAAGCCAAACTAGTTGTTGGAATAATTGATGTTCAGTCTGATAGTTTTTTTAGTAAAACTAGCCATTAGAGGTGACAACGCTCATTAATTATCAGCAATGCCTCTAATGCTCATTGTTCATCCTTCCACGATCATTGTGGCTTTAATAATGTATTCCCCTAGTCATTGGTTTTTTGTCGAACCCATTGGAATTGTTATTCAATTTTTGTTGTGTGTTTTCCATGGTCATTGAATAGTCCAAAACGCTTTTGCATTTGCAGCACTTGTTCAATGCCCATTGTGGATTTCTTAATGTCTATTGGAAATGGTTCAGTGCCCATTGCAAATTTCTCAATGCCCGTTATAAATGGTTCAATGGTCATTGGATGGTCTACAACACTTTGGGCATCTGTAGCAAATTAACACCTGTTGTGAATTTCTCAATGCCCATTAAGAATTATTCAATGTCTGTTGAATTTTGAATGCCCATTGGGAATTATTTGATGCTCGTTGAATGATCCAATATGTTTTAGGCATCTGCAACATATATTCAATACCCATTGTGAATTGTTTAATGCCCATTGAAAATTGTTCAATACTCATTTGCATTCATTCTCCCCCTTTATCATTCGTTGGGTCTGTTCATAGGATATAAAAACACTAAAATACAATCATTAGAACTTCTTAAGGGTTTGTCATTATTTTGTTATGATTCAAAACACATCATTTAAAGTAGAAAAGTGAGTCATATGTTCCCCAAGCATTCTCCCCATTGACACAATATTCTCCTCCTTTTTGAACGATGACAAAACTAAGAAGTTTTGATACCAAAAATTCAAAACATAAAACACAGAGGATACCAAATGTTTTAACACAAAAAAATACAAATGTTGCTTACAAATATAGATATCAAATATACCACAAAGGATACCACATGTTGAATGTTAAAAACATAGAAAATACTAAATGTTATATAGATATCAACTTTCAATCTATATTGTCAAGATCAAAAGAGAGTCTTGACTTAGCTTTGCACAACCTAGTCCAACAATCTCCCCCTTTTTGATTTTGATAATCTATATTGAATATACAAAGGATAAAGAATCAATTATGCATGCTACTAAGAGAATGATTGTGAAGTGATTCAAATCATAAGTATGAAATTGCTCCTCCTTAATCTATACTCCCCCTTAGTTATTTTAATAAGATCATTGTCTTAACTTATTACAAATGTAAACAATGATATCTACCTTTTTTGTATGTTCCCTCTTTATATATTTAATCAATTATTTCTCCCCCTGTGTCAAGATCAAAAAGAGAGGAATAGGAGGGGATAAAAGAGAGAATGGGGAATATGAGAAGAAATGACCACAAACTTGTCAATTATATAAACTCAAATTAGAATAGCAAACATAAGTAATTTTGCACAATTGATCACAATATGTCACATAAGAAGATAAATGGATGAAACATAAATTGCATGAAAAAATTTATAAAAAAAAATAAATGCAAAATGATTCAAACATTTAAAGATGCTTGAACACACAAACTATGGCTTAGAATTTAAGAATTGTCATATATGGCCTTAGATAGAGTATATGATTTTTTATGATTGATTTGAATATTTGAAATGTAGAAAAACTCAAATGCAAAATGAATTGATTCAACTCATAAAATTTTGTGAATTTCCAAATTCCATTGTGGAGCCTAAAATTTCGGCAGAAAACCTTGTATGTGTCTAATGACTTGTTCACATGTTAGTTGTCCACTGGTTGTCTAGGAAAATATAGTCATTGTGTTCTAACAACTATCAAAAGTTGCAGTCGCGATATAACTATGCCTTGGGCGCGAATGGGACCGTGCATTCCTCTGTGACTCAAGTTCACTTCCTTCGGTTATGTCATGACTGCGAATTTTCCCATGAATTCCTCTAGCCTAGCTTCATCCATTCTTATAGCAATATCGCAGTCGCGATTTAAGGGATACCGATCGCGAATTTGGATATCCTTCTAAAAGATGGAGATTTTGACTTCCAATGAAGATAACTCTTATAAACTGTAAAAACAACACTTAAAATTGACATTAGAACTTTCAATCTATATTGTTAGGATCAAAAGAGATATTGACTTAGGTTTGCACAACCTAGTCTAATAAATTAAATATAATTTATTTAAATACTAAATGAATTAAATATAATTTATTTTTCTAAGTAAATGGCTATATATAATGAAAACAAGCAATTCAACTAAGTCAATACATAAGTATATTCAAGTTATATATCATAATTAAACCAATTTACAAACAAATATATAATGTCCAATGACAACAAACCACTCAATACAAAAAATTTTATGCATTATGATAAAAATTTATATGATAAAATTAGTTGTCTTAATATATAAAATTTTTCGTGATAAAAATTAAATTTATCACAATTATTATAAAAAATAATTTAAATTATGATAAATTTCTTTTATGTATAAAATTTTGGCTTAATGACAAAAAATCTAAACTTTTATATGATTTTCCATTATATCTAAAATTTCTAATTAAATCAATTACACTTTAATTTGACAAACTGATTTTAATTATAACATAAGTCAAAATCAAAATTTAGCAAGGCGCATATTTAGACTCAATTAACCTTATAATATTTCAATTAGTTCAATCAAACTCAAAATTAAGTTTAGAGTTTAATTAATATCATACTTTTATTTTTATTTAATTTAATCCTATTTTTGCTTAATTAAATTTATAATATACTTATATATGATGAATTTTAATTTTATATTTAAATTTAAAATTTAAAAATTTATAATTTATAAAATTTCTCAATATTTCAAGTTTTTTCTAAAAAAAATCTTCTCTCAATCTTCTTAAAAAATTAATTTTATATTTTAAATAATAAAATTTTAAACTATTTAAAATAAAAATATTTAAAAAATCAATTACATGAGCTTAATTAAGATAATACTTTTTTTTATTTAATATCATCTCAATTTTACTTTCTAAATTTATTATGTACTTTATACAATGAATTTTAAATTAAATTAAAATTTAAAAATTTAAATTTATAATTCATAATTTTAAATCTCTCATTTTAAAAAATTTCACCCAATCTCTTCTTTGAAAAAATAATTTTTATATTTTAAATAATAAATTATTTAAATCATTTAAAATAAAATATTTTTAAAAATATTTTAAAAACTAATTACATGAGTTTAATTAGATGATATTTTTATTTTGTATTCAATTTAATTTATTTTTTACTTAATTGAATTTATTATATGCTCTACATGAAGAATTTTTAAATTTTATATTCAAATCTATAAATTTTTAAAATTTAAATTTATAATTCATAAAATATCTCAATATCTCATTTAAAAATATCTCTCAATCTCTTCTTAAAAATTTGAATTTTTATTTTAAATAATAGATCATTTAAAATAAAAATTTGAATAAATATTTAAAAAATTAATTACATCAGTTTAACTAAGAAGATACTTTCATTTGTTTTATCGAATTTAATCTCAGTTTTACTTAATTAAATTTTTATATACATTTATATGATAAATTTATATTTAAATTTAAAAAATTTAAAATTATTAAATTTAAAAAATTTAAAATTATTAAATTTAAATTTAAATTTATAATTTGTAAATCTCTCCATCTTTGATTTAAAAATTTTGTTCAGTCTCTCCTTAAAAAAATAATTTATGTATTTCAACTAAAAAATTATTTAAATCATTTAAGATAAAAACTTCTAAAATATATTTTAAAAAATCAATTATATGATATGAACTTGAACATTTTAAAAAAAAATTATCCTTAAAATAATATTAAGGATCTATAAGTTTATTATTTAAATATGCAAAAAAATTATAATTTAAAAAATATGAAATTAATTATCTATCAACTAAAATAAAAATAAAAATTTATTATTTTTATGAAAAATTATTTAAATTTAGTAAAAATAAAAATGTTTTTTCAATAAGATTTAAACTTAATTTTGAATCTTATTAAACTAATTTAAAAATATAAGGGTCAACTGAGTCTAAACATACACTTCATTAAAATGTTGATTTTAACTTGGAGTTAATTAAAATTAATTCATCCAATTAGTATATAATTGATTTAATTAAAAGCTTTTAGATATAATTTACAATTAGCGAAAAGGTTTGAGTTTTGAGTCATTGAGCCTAAAATTTTTTATGACTATGGCAAACAACGACAACAACACAAATGCCAAATGCCACTGTCCTTTGTGCATAACATTCATGCTAACTCCATGGTCCTCTTAGTATACTACTCATTAAAGATATAAACTAGAACTTATTGAATCTTAAGATATCAGAAGGATGAAAGCAGTAATCATGTTGGCTTTTAGCTAGAGAGAATTAGAAACTCATGGTTTTATTTCACACTAGGTAGGTTTTTTCCCTAAATGGATTCTGTCGAATAAAAGAGAAAACTCCCCTTATATAGAAGAGGGAGGAGATAAGATCGAATCTTTGTCGATTTGGAAAGCACATAAAAAACAATAAAGACTCACATGTCTAAAGTAAAAGTGAGACACACCTTTAACTTTAGAGGACAATTATTCAAACCACTCACACTTTACTTTACAATATCAAATAGACAACCACACTAACTATTACTTTATTATTGGTTCATGTGAAGGAGAGAGATTCATGTTCTCGTAATCTTCATCCATTCTGTGGGTCTCAATTTTTTCCACCTCATTCTGAGAATAGTGGAACTTCATGTAATAGTCATATGCCTCATAGGGGTCTTATGAGTTCGTCTCTGTAATATATTTTTCTCCAGTCAAATCATCCTTGAGATAGGAATAATTGGGCAAGTGTCCCCATTCACTACTGTCATCTTTGAGGCTCTATTGATATCTTGTAGTAAGACATCCCAAGGGGTATCCTCAGTTAGGGTTGGCCATATTTCTTTTGGAACTATTCTGCTTTGCTCACACATATACCTCTGAAATTCTCTAAATTCCTCATGATGTTGAAGAGCATTTGTCAAAAGGGAGAACTGTTGCTCTTTGTAGATGTGGAAACAGGCCATTAGTCTAGGAGTCATTCCTGATGGTCCAACAAAGCAAGGTCCATGGAAAGTGTAAACAATTCTCTTTTAGAGAGTTGTTTGAGGCTCACATGACTGGCACATTGACTTGAGAGAATTGATCCATTGAGACAATGGTTGAAACCATTCCAAAAATGTCACAAGATGAGGATTGTATCTGGTACCCCTGCATATTTTTATCAGATAATACCATAAATGGTATGGACGTACTTCTACCGCAATCGTATAAAGGTGGCAGAAATACCATAGGAATGTTAGTAATTCCTTAGGCCATGTCTTTGCTCCATTATTAACAGTAGTAAAGTCCATGAAGGTATCAACCTTAAGGAAAGGATAAGAGGGATGAAATCCTAAGATTTCCATAAAAATAGGCCCGCAAGTTCGGAGAAGAGCAGTTTGGTATGTAAATAGCTGCTTCATTGCTAACTTTGAGATCTTAGTATGGCTAGTTGGTAGTTGGATTTCTGAGGGTAGTCCTTCCTTAAGAAAATCTTCTTGAAGAGGACATGATTTTGGATTTTGAGGAGTGCTTGAGGAGGCAGACGAGGTAGCCATGAAAAACAAAGGGAAAGTAGTGTTTTTAGTAATCAAAGAGATGGATTGAGGTCTGGATAGTAAGTATAGGATGAGATTAGCATCTCCTTTTATATGTTGAACATCAAAGCTGTACTTACTAAACCAGTCCTTCCACCGAAGCAATTGGGGATGAGGAATAGTCTTACCTTTGAATTCTAGCATTCGTGGAAAGGATGAACAATCCATAAGGACAGTAAAATGATGACCAATTAAATGAAATTCAAATTTTTTAATTCCAATTTTTTACGGTCAGGATCTCATTGAAAGTGGAGTGATAATGCTTTTCTTAGTCATTAAAAGTTCCACTTGCATGCGCACAACCTTTTTCCCTTCTTTGTCTTCTCATAGAATGGCCCCCTAAAAATTATCACTGACATCTGTCTGCAGGACCTTTTTCCCTATAGAGGGAATTTGAAGAGGTGGCATATTCTGCATAATCTGCTTTAAGGTTTTTACAGCCTGAGTGTGACACAGACTCCACTAAGGTGGCTCTTTTTTCAAAAGTTATTGAAGAGGACGTGCATGATGAGTGAAGTGAGGGACAAAGTCTTTGAGATAATTTGCTATTCCCAAGAACTATTGGACCTGCTTTTTAGAAAGATCCTAATCAGGGAACTTTAACAACTTAGCAACAATAAAGCTGGTATCAAATCTTCAAAGTATGATAGACAAATTTTTGCATTAAATGCTTGTTAGGATTCATTCGCAGTGGCAAATTTTTAATTTCCATACAGGAGCCAAAAATGACGGTGGAAAACCCTATTTATGTCTAACAACTAGTCCATGTGTGATCTTGTCGTTGGTTCACCAGTAAAATATAGTCATTGGCTTTCACCTGCTCACAAAAGTAGTGGTCGCGATTTTTCTTGTATAGAATGCTGACTTAGAATGCGAAATAGTCTGTCGAAAATGTTCATCTTCTTCTTCATGATTCGCAGTCGCTACCCATAAGTTGCCATCACGATTTTTGTCTTCCAATAGTCACGATTTTTGTATCACCAATGATCAAGTTCTTGGGGTGATATTTGGAAAATCTCCAATCCTTGGGTAGATCTTGACTTAACTATACTTGTTGTTGATGATGTTGGTCTTCATCTATTCTTGATGAATCACCTTCTTCTCTATCTTCTTTTCTAGTAGAGTTATCCAATTCCAACTTCTCAAAGTCACCTAAAATATCATCAACAAAAATACCTTTCCTAAGATCAAGTTTACTAGATTTATTAAAAACAACATTCATAGCTCTTCAACTGCCATTGAACTTTTGTTAAAGACTCTATAAGCTTTGCTTGAGGTGGAATATCCTAAGAAGATACCTTCATTGGTTTTAGAATCACATTTCCCAAGATTGTCCTTGGTATTTAAGATATAACACTTACATCCAAATACTCTAAGGTATGATATCTTGGGTTTTCTACCATTCCATATCTCATGGATCTTTTAAAAACTCTATTTGCAATATAACATGTAGTGTTAATGGCTTCGGCCCAAAAGTAATTTGCTAGATAATACTAATTAAGCATTGTCTTAGCCATTTCCACCAATATTCTATTTTTCCTCTCTATAACACCATTTTGTTGTGGTGTTATAGGAGCTGAAAAATTATGAAAAACTTCATTCTCCAAACAATAATTTTCAAAATACTCAATTTAAAAATCCTTTCCATGATCATTTCTAATAGAAGATATGAAGTAACATTTTTCATTTTGAACCCTTTTTGCAAAGCTTTTAAAAGAATCAAATGAATCATTCTTATGAGTTAGAAAAGATACTCAAGTAAACCTAGAGTAGTCATCTATAAGGACTAGTGCATAATGCTTTCCACCTAAACTAGCACTTCTAGTAGGTCCTATCAAGTCCATATGAATAAGTTGAAGGGGTCTAGTTGAACTTACAACATTTTTAGCTTCGTGAAAGCCATGGTGTTGCTTCCCCATTTAGCATGGACCACATGTCTTGTTTTTGGAGAACTTAAGCTTGGGAAGTCTTTCCACTAACTTTCCTTTAGATAGGCTTTGAAGAAGATCCATGCTTACATGTCTAAGCCTTTTATGCCACAACCAAGCTTCATTGCTCATAGACATAAGACACTTAAAAGATTGATTAGCCAATTTGTCTAAGTCAATTGAGTAGGTATTGCCTTTCCTTTCACCCTTAAAAATAACCTCATCATCCATTAAAGTGGTGACTTGGCAGTCTCTAGGATCAAAAGTCACTTTGTTACCTTTGTCACACAACTAACTTACACTTAACAAATTGTGTTGTAAGCCACTAACTAAAAGAACATTATCAATTAAAGAGCAACCATATTTACTAATGGTTCTCAATCCAATTACCTTACCTCTGGCATTGTTAACAAATGTGACATCTCCATCTTCTTTTTCCTTCAATGGCGTCAATAACTTCCTATTTCCAGTCATATGCTTGGAATATTCACTATCCACATGCCAATTGCTTGATTTGGTGGCTGCCACAGTCCCCTACACAACAAAAGTAAGTTGCCTTTTCTTAGGTACCCAAGCATACTTGGGTCCTTAGGGGTTAGACGATGAAGGGTTTTGGTGGCTGCCACACTCCCCTGCACAACAAAAATGAGTTACCTTTTCTTAGGTACCCAAACATACTTGGGTCCTTAGGGGTTAGAAGATGAAGGGTCCTCTAGTTTGAGGTGAGCCTTCTTAATGTAGCAATGAATATTAGTATGTCCAAATCTCATGCAATAATGGTATTGGAGTTTAGACTTAGAAGTCTTTCTCCTATGCAGAAATTTGGTATGAGTAGGAGGCCTTCTCATACCTTAGCCATGTGAATGCATGCATGTACATGTATGATGATTAGGAGCAGAGAATTTCTCATGAGAATGACCATGTTTTTTGTTGTACATGTAGGTATGGTTAGCTCTTTGAGTCTTAGCTCTAAAGCTTGGGGGAATCTTCCTTTTGCCCTTAAGCTTAGAAGGCTTAGTGCTAGGAGCACTTTTCTTCCCAATTACCTCAACCTTTGAGGTTTGAGGTTCTATAAATCTAATAAATGTGGTTTGAGATTATGAGAAGGCTCTATTGAAGCCTAGACCATGTCTAATTAGTGGAGCTCATTGTGACACAATCAATGTGTCCAGGGCTTCTTTTCCTTTATGAAACTTAGAGATTGAGCTTCTAAGCTCAATGACTTATCCCTTTATAGTGTCATTCTCCTTTCTTAGTGAAGCCATTGAAGAAGATGATATATAAAGACTATCTACTGATTTTTTTAGCTCATCATGAGATGCTCTTAATTCTCTTATAATGTCATCGAGGGATTTATATTCATCCTCTTGCTTTTGACATTTTATTTTGTAAGATTTCATTTGTGACTTATATTTGTCACATCTCATGGTTAGAGCCTCTAGAAGCTCTTTATCTATCTTATCAAATTCAAAATCAGAATTAAAATGAGAAGAAGTACTTACCTCATTTGCATAATCTTCTTGTGCCATAAAGCAAATATTGACAACTTCTCATTTTTCCTCTTCTTCACTTGAGTTATCATCCCAAATGACTGAAAAGCTCTTCTTCTTTTCCTTGTCCCATCTCTTCTTCTTCTTCTTTAATTTGGGACACTTATACTTGATGTGGCCTTGTTTGCCACATTCATAGCAAGTGACATTGTTGGATTTTTCTCTTAGACTATGAGTTGTCTTGTTGAAGCCTTTTCTTTCTTTTCTTCTTTTGATCAACTCCTTTGTGCTCCTTGAAAGCATTTCCAGCTCCTCTTTTTCCTCGTCACTTTCTTCATTACTTAAGGTAATTTCTGCCTCCTTCTCCTTTGTTGAAGACTTAAAAGCTAGGGTTCTTCTTTCTTTTTCTGGTTTATCTCCTTGGCCTCTTAACTTCATCATTTACTCATCTTTTTGTAATGCCAACTCATGAGTTAAGAGTTTGCCTATCAAAATTTCTGTTGGCACCTTTCCAATCTTCAGATTAGACTATTGGATGTTGTACACTCTAGTACCAAATTTATCGAAGGAAGGGTTTTGAGGATTTTTGTGTTTACCTCATAGTTTATTAGTGTCCTTTCGAATAAGAGCCTATTCATCATTTCGATGATGCTTTCATTGTCCTTCATCATGAATAGCTCCCATTCGGTTACGTACATCTCCAACCGGCTTGACTTAGCTTGAGTTGTGCCTTCATGGTAGTTCTCAAGTGTCTTTCAAATGGCATGTGTTATTTGACAATGTTGCACTATTCCAATATCTTCTTTAGAGAGAGAGAGAGCTTATAAGAATGCCCATTGCCCTTTTGTTTTTGCCATTCAATCTCTGGTAAGCTTCAACCCATTCTTCTCTTGGGATAATTTCTTCAATTCCAACCACTACCTTAGTAGGTGACTTCCATTCTTTTACAACCACATCCCAGAGGTCCACCACATCTTTGTCAAGGTAGATTTCCATTCTATACTTCCAATAAGTATAGTCTATTCCATCAAAGTGTGGCTTCAGGTGTGATTGCATTCCCTCTTGTGCCATGATCTTTTACTCACCAGTAAAGGTTTGTTTGAACGTCTTGGCTCTGATACCACTTGTTGGCCCTAGGCACCAAGAAGGGGGGAGGGGGAAATTGGTGTATAAAAATTAAAACAATAAGGTAATAAGGAAAATGAGTAGAATGGAGACATAAGATTTCTAATGATTCGGGTATAATCGACCCTATGTCCACTCCCTAATTCTCAGCAATTTGGTGTTCCACTATCTTCTAATGGTGTTTTGAAGCTCACACCAAACTTTTACACTTGTGTTTTCAATGCTCACACAACAACCTTTGTACTTGTGTTTTTGAGACTCACATAACAACCTTTACACTTGTGTTTTTAAGGCTCACACAATAACCTCTTTTAGTGTTTTTACAGGATCACACCACAACCTTTACAAATGGTGTTTATGCTCACACCAAATAATATGCTCACATCAAATAATCACCTAAAGAAGAGAAAAGACTCAGTTGTAAAATTGCAAGACTTTAGGTTACAAATTTATGAATTCTCTTCCATTTACATCTATTTGGTGAGATATTTATAGCCTTTACCTACTAAAGAGATGTTGCAATAAAACTGGTAGCAAATCTCCAAAGTATGCTAGACAGATTTTTTCATTAAATGCTTGTCAAGCTTCATTCGCAGTCCTACTACTCTTTCGCGGTTGCGATTTTCCAATTTCCATACGGAAGCTAAAATTTGCTGCAGAAATCTCTGTTTGTGTCTAACAGTTAGTCCATATGCCATCTTCTCATTGGTTTAACAGGAAAATATAGTTATTGCCTTTCACTTGCTCATAAAAAGTAGCGGTCGCGATTTACCTTGCATAGGCTGTGACTTATGACGCAAATTTGTTGGTCAAAATGTTTATCTTCTTCTTCATGATTCGCAGTCACTACCCACAAGTTACTATCGCAATTTTTATCTTTCAACGATCATTTGGGACACTTGTCATGCTCTAGCTATGGACTTGATTGCCTCTTTAGTTACTTCAAAATTCGCAGTCTCGACTGAGGCGTGATACTCATTGTGAATTCATTTGTGACTTTAGCACTCCCATCTTTGGATTGGTCACAGAAGAGAAGTGGCCCGCGAATTCATCTGTCTAATTTGTCAACATGACTTAGTCTAGTTCACGGTTGCGATTGATGAAGTTCCGGTCGCGAATTATGAGGCTCTTTCCTTTCTTTAGAGATTTTGGAGTTCATCCAACTTCAAATTTAGAGACTATCTGAAAACTGCAAAACAACACTTAATTGAAGCATTAAAATTGATCAATCTCCTTTGTCAAGATCAAAAGAGGTTTAAGACTTAGGATTAACCATCCTAGTCCAACAATCTCCCCTTCTTTTATTTTGACAACTTATATTGATCCAAAGGCAAAATAATGTAGAAATATTAAGTCGGAGTGAAGTTAAGGTAAAATTTTAATGAATAGTACTTAACGTAGAAATTTCCTAATTATGACATTCAATCATTGAAAAAAAAACTTAAGTATGAAGGTATGATGCTTCCCCTCAACTTATGCTAAAATTTTTCAAGTTATTATTTTTTTTTGCTTTAAACTTAGATTCTTATTATCTCTCCCCCTTTGGCAAGATCAAAAAAAGGGTGCATAAGGAAAAGAAAACAAGTATAAGTGAACATAAGGAGCAAAATAAGAATGCAAAATATAAAGATAAAATTCATCAATCACATAAGACAATGAATTGTAAAGAAACAACTTTTTATATATATAACTATGGGATCATAAAAGTTTGAAACATAAACAAAAATAATAAAAATACAAAGGATCCCTAATTTAGAGAGTAGGAGAATCATCATCATCTCCAGAAGATGCTTCCTCTTGCTCATGTGTGACTCCTTCTGCTTCATCCCCATCCTCAACTTTGTCTTCATTCCCATCTCTATCTTGTGTATCTTTAAATTCAGTGTAGTCCAAAAGATGACAAGGAGGAACCCTTAACTTCTCTTGAACATCCACCATGTCACTATAAAGATGTGAGAGAAATAGGAATCTTCGTTTCATCATTCTTATCATCTTGTCGAGTTTTCGATCAATGGTGGCAAGAGACAACTTAGACTTGGGTTTTGGTTGAGGTGAAGGGACTTGAATTATGCCTTCTTCAATGTCGAGCCTCTTCCTTTTTGAAGCTTGTGAAGTTTCCATGTTCTTTGCTCCAATTACACCTAGGGTATATGCATAGGTGTCCGGATGAATAGCCTTGGCATTAATAAGGTAGGTGAGATATAGGAAGTTTTGTGAAGGAAGAAGTTTTATGGTAAGGAATTTTTCTTTTTCCTCATCAAGGGCTCCAACGAAACAGTATATGGCAGTGATGTGAGAAGGTAAAAAAATTTGGCTTTTGGGTTTGGTACTCATGTGAATCAATTGATCCACAAGGTACCAGCCAGTTTAGATTTGGTTTGTTACCTTTATCACACATTTGACTTACACTTAACAAATTATGTTGTAAGCCACTGACTAAAAGAACATTATCAATTAAAGATCAACCATTTTTACTAATGGTTCTAATGCCAATTGCCATACCCTTGGCATTGTTACCAAATGTGACATCTCCACCTTCTTTTTCCTTCAATGTAGTGAATAACTTCCTATTTCCAATCATATGCTTGGAACATCCACTATCCATATGCCAATTGCTTGATTTGGTGGCTGCCACTCTCCCCTACACAACAAAAGTGAGTTACCTTTTCTTAAGTACCTAAGCATACTAGGGTCCTTAGGGGTTAGAAGATGAAGGGTCCTATAGTTTGAGGTGAGCCTTCTTAATGTAGCAATGAATATTAATATGTCCAAATCTCATGCAATAATGGCATTAGAGTTTAGACTTAGGAGTCTTTCTCCTATGCACAAATTTAGTATGAGTAGGAGGCCTTCTCATACCTTGGCCATGTGAATGCATGCACGTACATATATGATGAATAGGACTAGAGAATTTCTTATGAGAATGATCATGCTTTTTATTGTACATGTAGGCATGGTTAGCTCTTTGAGTCTTGGCTCTAGAGTTTGGGGGAACCTTCCCTTTGCCCATAGGCTTAGAAGGCTTAGTGCTAGGAGCACTTTTATTCGTAATTACCTAAACCCTTAAGATTTGAGGTTCTGTAGATCTAATAAATGTGGTTTGAGAGTATGAGGAGGCTCCATTGAAGCCTAGACCATGTCTAATTAGTAGAGGTCTTTGCGACACAATCAATATGTCCAAGGCTTCTTTTCCTTTATGGAACTTGGAGATTGAGCTTCTAAGCTCAATAACTTCTCCTTTTAGAGTGTCATTCTCCTTTCTTAGTGAAGCCATTGAAGAAGGTGATATAGAAAGACTATCCACTAATTTTTTGAGCTCATCCTTAGATGCTCTCAATTCTCTTACAATGTCATTGAGGGATTTATATTCATCCCCTAGCTTTTGACATTTTCTTTTGTAAGATTTCATTTATGACTTGTATTTGTCACATCTCATGGTTAGAGCTTCTATAAGCTCTTCATCTATCTCATCAAATTCAAAATTAGAATTAGAATGAGAAGTACTGACCTCATTAGCAAAATCTTCTTGTGCCATGAAACGAATATTGTCAACTTCCTCTTCTTTCTTTTCTTCACTTGAGCTACCATCCTAAGTGGCTAAAAAGCTCTTCTTCTTTTCCTCGTCCCATCTCTTTTTCTTCTTCAATTTGGGACACTCATACTTGATGAGGCCTTGCTTGCCACATTCATAGCAAGTGACATCATTAGATTTTTCTCTTGGACAAGGAGTTGTATTCTTGAAGCCTTTTCTTTCTTTTCTTCTTTTAATCAACTCATTTGTCCTCATTGAGTGCATTGCTAGCTCCTCTTCTTCCTTGTCACTTTCTTCAGCACTTGAGGTAATTTCTACCTCCTTCTCCTTTATTAAAGACTTAAGAGTTAGGGTTCTTCTTTCTTTTTCTGGTTTATCTCCTTGGCCTCTTAGCTTCTTCATTTGTTTATCTTTTTGTAAGGCTAACTCATGAGTTAAGAGTTTGCCTATCAAAACGTCTGTTGGTACCTTCCCAATCTTCGGATTGGACTTTTGGATACTACATACTATAGCATCAAATTTATCTAAGGGAAGGGTTTTGATGATTTTTGTGTTTACCTCATAGTTTGTGAGTGTCCTTTCAAATTTCTTCATGTTGGTAATGATAGATAAGAGCCTACTTGTCATTTTGGTGATGTTTTTCATTGTCCTTCGTCATGAATAGCTCCCATTCGGTTACGTACATCTCTAACTGGCTTGGCTTAACTAGAGTTGTGCCTTCATGGTAGTTCTCAAGTGTCCTCCAAATGGAATGTTTTGTTTGACAATGTTGCACTCTTCCAATCTCTTCTCTAGAGAGAGAACTTAGAAGAATGGTCATTGCCCTTTTATTTTTGCCATTTGATCTCCGATGAGCTTTAACCCATTTTTCTATTGGGACAATTTCTTCAATTCCATCCACTACCTTAGTGGATGGCTTCCATTCTTTTACAACCACATCTCAGAGGTTTACCACATTTGTGTCAAGGTAGATTTCCATTTTATACTTTCAATGAGTATAGTATGTTCCATTAAAGTGTGGCTTGAGGTGTGAGTAGATTCCCTCTTATGCCATGATCTTTTACTCACTAATAAAGGTTTGTTTGAGTGTCTTTGCTCTGATACCACTTGTTGGCCCTAGGCACTAAGAAGAGGGGGTTGAATTGGTGTATACAAATTAAAACAATAAGGTAAGAAGGAAAAGGAGCAGAATGAAGACACAAGATTTAAAGTGGTTCGGGTATAATTGACCCTACGTCCATTCCCTAATTCTCAGTAATTGGGTGTTCCACTATCTTCCAATGGTGTTTTTAAGCTTGCACCAAACTTTTACACTTGTGTTTTCAACGCTCACACAATAACTTTTACACTTGTGTTTTTGAGGCTCATACAACAACCTTTATACTTGTGTTTTTAAGGCTCACACAACAACCTCCTTTTGTGTTTTTACAGGCTCACACTACAACCTTTACAAATGGTGTTTATGCTCACACCAAACAATCACCTAAAGAAAAGAAAAGATTGAGTAGCAAAATTGTAAGAGTTTGGGTTACAAATTAATGAATTCTCTTGCATTTACATATGTTTGATAAGGTATTTACAGCCTCTACCCACCAAAGAGTCGTTGCAATAAAACTGATAGCAAATCTCTAAAGTATGTTAGATAGATTTTCGCATTAAATGTTTGTCAGACTTTGTTCGCGGTCGCTACTACTCTTTCACGTCACTATTTTCCAATTTCCTTATGGGATCCAAAACTTGTGGTAGAAATCCCCTTTTGTGTCTAATGGCTGGTCCATGTGTTATCTTCCCATTGGTTCAACAGGAAAATATAGTCGATGCCTTTCACCTGTTCACAAAAGTAGCGGTCGTGATTTAACTTGTACAGGTCGCGACTAAGGACGTGAATTCGTCTATTAAAATGTTCATCTTCTTTATGATTCGCGGTCACTACCCATAAGTTGCTATCACTATTTTTGTCTTCCTACGGTCACTTGGGACACTTGTCATGCTCTAGTTGCGGTCTTGATTCCTTATTGAGTTACTTTAAAATTTATAGTCGCAATTGAGGCGTGACACTCATCGCGAATTTGTCTTTGACTTTGGCACTCCCATTTTTGGATCAGTCGCAGTAGAGAAATGGCCCACGAATTCATCTGTCCAAATTATTTAACATGCCTTAGTCTAGTTCGCGATCACGATTTATGAAGTAGCGGTCACAAATTAGGATACTTTCCTTTCTTTAAAGATTTTGGACTTCATCCAACTTCAACTTTAGAGACTCTAAAAACTGCAAAATAACACTTAATTTAAATATTATAATTGATCAATCTCCTTTGTCAATATCAAAAGAGTTTTAAGACTTAGGATTAACCATCATAGTCCAAAAGTGATGAAAGGGGTCATAAGGATCTTCTTCTCACCCAATGTACACCTAGATACCTCCTCATACTACATACAAAGTAACTTCAGCATCTTCCAAACATATGGGTAATCGAGGTAAGGCAGAGTGATTCAGTCAGCAACCATATTATAACAGTCAAGGATAACACTAAACTATTCTAACAGGGAGCAGATCTTTATGTCCCTAAAGTGAAATTTATCAGTAGTGGAATTATATAAATCACAAGTTGTCCGTAAGAAGTGAAAGTCAAGGTGGACAGAAGACAGGTAATGAATAGTTGAAGTGCAACATCCTCAACCCAAATCATATGCATTTTAATTATGTTATATTTGAATATATGCATTGGATAAATGATTATTTAGACGTGTGAATTAGATAAGCATAATAATGACACTCGCACCATTGCATTTGGGACACTTGAACATATATATAATGTTTGTATAGTTGCATGAAAAAATATCTTATGTTGTGTACATGTTATAACATCATAAATAATGGTTTTATAAAGCTTATTTAAAAGTATAAGGAGCATCTAAGGATTAGGAGATGGATAAAGGTGTTTAATGAGTGAAGAAGAGGGACTAAAAGAGAAAAAGTGAAATTCCAACCAATAGAAATGTAACCCCATGATTTTGTCTTGTTACAATAGGGTTACAAGTGGAATTTTTTATCCTTGAGGATCAGAATACAGAGCTTAGATGTGAGGTACAACAAAAGAAAGAAAGAGCCAATGAAGAAAGAAAGGAAGGAAGAAGAAGAAGAAGAAGGAAAGGGAGAAGAGTGAGCTGCCTAAGAAGGAATCCTAAGGTTTTTTGGTTATGGGAAAATAGGTCCACAAGGCATTGAAGATAATTATGGGAATAAGTTGGGAACATCCATGGCTTAATAAGCTTAAAGGAGGAGGTAAGTAAATAGCTCATGGTACTATACGTGTGATTGGTTAAATGCCATGAACATATACTCAATGGAATGAAATGTCATTTAATGTGATGATATTGAGGAATACATTGACAAAAAGATTGTTATACTTTTGATTTGTTTATTTTCATGAGACGTCTTATGACTTGAGAATGAGAGTATGTGGTGATATGAGCTGCCAAAGTTATGGGTGTTGTTATTATGCATTATATACTGCTGAAATTTTGTTGATTTATAGTTGATTTGTTGAAAGACTAATACTTGATGCTATTGGCAAGTAACACTATTCAAGAGTCTTTATGACAAGGATATCTATAACATGTGTGGCAATAATCTATAATAGCCTATGTAGCAATAACATTCGACAGCCTATGTGGCACTAACATTCGAGAGCCTGTGTGGCAATAATAAATAACAGCCTATGTGGCAATAACATTCAACAGCCTGTGTGGCAATGATATTAATAGTCTGTATGGCAATAATATATAATAGCCTATGTGCAATGACATTCGACAACCTGTGTGGCAATGATATCAATGGCCTGTGTGACAATAATCTATGATAGTCTGTGTGGTAATAACATTTGATAGTCTGTGTGGCAATGATATCTATAGCATATCCATGTATACTATATTATTTTGTGAAATAAAGTACTTAGTGCAAAAATAATAATATAATTGAAATAAGGTCTTTTAATGACAATGGATAGAATGAGAGGATTTTAATGATGCTGTGTAACTTTAGTATTCCATGTTTTTTGAATAAGTTAATGCACCTACTTTAGGAATGATTAATAAATGGGACGTCACATTTTAATGGTATCAAAGCAGGTAAATGATTCTGCAGACATGTGTAATATGAATCTGATATATATGATATTTACACTATGTTAAACTTATATGCATTGGCATATAGGAGTATGGATGCACCTAATAGAGTTCATACTAGCCCAAAGGCTAGAGATGAGTCTGTTGAGTCTATTCATGCACGTAAGCATGTTGACCATTTTGCATAGAATTTTGAAATGTCATGAAATAATCCAGCCACAGGTGTAAACCTAAATATCATACAATTTATTGAGATTATGTAAAGATTTGCAATAAAAGCATATGTAGGACTTGTTATAGATAGGAATTAAGATAGATTGAAAAAGTAAAGGGTAATTGACTTTGAAGGCACTACAAATCTTACTAAGGTTGAGGAGTGGCTTAGAAGAATTGAAAGAATCTTGAATATGCTTGAATGCATCGTAGAGTAAAGTTAAAGTATGCAATATATTTGCTTTAAAAGAATGCCTTGGATTTATGGGAGACTATTCCAAGTAGCTTTGGTCAATCGATGACATTGACCTGGATGATTTTCAAAGGGAGTTCAAAAAAAAAAAAAAAGGTAAACACCATTAGTATACTTAGATAAGAAGAAGATCAAGTTTTCTAATTAAAGCATAATGATATAACGATTGTAGATTTTGAGGTATAATTTGTTAAAACTCTCGAGATATACCCCCAAAGTATGTGGCTACAGTGTAATTGAAGTGCTAAAAGTTTAGCAAGGGACTGAGGTTAAATTTAAGATCGATTAGCAGTCAAACCAACTAATTATACTACATGATTAGCAATAACTATTTGAGCTAAAAAGGTGATCCAAGAGAAAAATACAATTGAGGTTAAAAGAAAGAGAAACTATGTAGGATGAAGTGGAGAACTCAATAGAGCAACAAAAAGGGGTGGTGTTACATTGTCTGGTGGATCAGGATTTTAAAGAGGTATTAATAATCAAATAGACAAAAGACAGAGTCAACCTAGTAGATTATCGTGGTTTTGAAGGTTCAAAGGGTATGAAAGGACCCATTAGCATAATGGGGAGAGGTGTTGCCCCAATTTGTAATATTAGTGGAAGAACTCATTTTGGAGAGTGTTAAGGACCTAAAAGGGTTACTTACTATACTTGTAGATATTAAGACCATATAAGCCAAGATTGCCCAATGATAGGTGTGATTGGAGGAGAGTCTCAAGTAGTTATGGGGAGAATGTTCATAACATAAGTAGAAACAAAAGTGTGTAGAAATTGTCATGTGCTAGTGTGTTGTGTGATATTGACTACAGATTTAATATTGATTAACTTTAAGGAATTTGATGTTATTCTAGGTATGGATTTTCTAGATTGGCATACTAAAGAGTTTATAATCAAATATTCAGGATAATTAAAGAGTTATAATTATTAGGGAGCACAAAACTATTCTGACTTGTTTGACCTTAAGTATTCTAGAATTTCAATTAATTAAAAAAAGTTGTGATGCATTTTCTAATTAGTGTAGTGGACACCAATGCTCATAATCCAAGGTTAACAGACACTTCTGTAATGAGAGAATTTCTAATAGTATTTCTTGATGATTTGCTTGGTTTGCCACCACATAGAGAAGTTTATCTTAATATTGAGACCTGGCTAAGAGTGGCATCTATATCTATTACATCATACCAAATGACAATAGTGGAGTACTAAGAATTAAAGAAATAGTTGGAAGAGTTATAAGAAAAAGGTTTCATTTGACATAATACATCACCTTGGGGGATCACTAGTGTTATTATTAAGAAAAAGGATGGATGCATTAGTTATGTATCAACTATAAACAATTAAATCGAGTAATGGTAAAGAATAAATATCCCTTGGTAAAAATTGATAATTTGCTTGATCAACTTTGAAATGCAATGTTATTTTCAAAAATTAATTTGAAATTTGGTTATTAGCAGTTAAGGGTTGTTGAGCCAAATATTCCAAAAATTGCTTTCTGCACTAGATAGGGTCACTATAAGTTCCTTGTTTGCCTTTTGAGTCAACTAATGCACCAACTGCATTTATGGATCTTATGAACAAAGTGTTCCAGCCTTACTTAGATAAATTTTAATGTGTTCATTGATGACATTCTCATATACTCACAAAATCATGAGCACGAGCAACATTTGAGAATCATATTACATATGCCAAATTGAACAAATACGACTTTTGGATGGAACAAGTGGTCTTTTTAGGGCATATTGTGTCTAGACATGGTGTTCAACCTAATCCAACTAAGGTGAAAGCCATTTTGGAGAGGGAACCACCCAAAAATATATCAGAGGTGCATATTTTTCTTGGGTTGGTTGGTTATTATAGAAAAATTATAGAAGGATTCTCCATTATTGCTGGGCCATTGACAAAATTATTACAGAATGGCCATTGGCAAAATTATTACAGAATAATGTAACATTTAAATGGGATGATCAATGTTATTAAAGTTTTAAGGAACTAAAAAAGAGATTGATTATGGCACCAATATTAACATTACCATCAACAAATGGTGGATTTGTGGTGTACACTGAAGTATCAGGATGGGGGTAGGTTGTGTATTAATGAAGCATCGAAAAGTGATAGCTTATGCTTCTCGACAGCTAAGGCCTCATGAGTTGAATTATCCTACACAAGACTTAGAGTTGGTAGCCATTGTTCTTGCCCTGAAAATTTAGAGGCATTACTTGTATGAAGAGACATTTCATATTCTAACAAATCATAAAAGCTTGAAATATATTCTAACAAAAAGAGAATTGAACCTAAGGTAGATAAGATGGATGGAATTATTAAAGGATTATGATTGCACTTTTTATTATCATTTAGGTAAGGCTAATGTTGTTGCTGATGTTTTAAGACAAAAAGCCTTAGATGTTTTTACCGCTATGGTTGGTTATAATTTGACATCCCTAGTCAATCTTTGTACTTTAAATGTAAAATTTGAGATTGAGAATGTGACATCTTTAATGGCTACTCTTCAGTTAAAGCCTGCGTAAATGACAAAATTAGAGAAGTTCAGATAAAGGATCCATATTTGCAGAAAATGCTATAGAAGATATAGGAAGGTAAGAAGACTAATATTTTGATTAAAGATGATGGGATGATAGCGATGGGCAGTCGAGTCTGTGTACCAAATGTTGACAGTTTGAGATCAAAGATTATGCAAGAGGCATATAATGCACCATATGCTATCATTCTGGAAGTACAAAAATGTATAGAAACCTACAATCACATTTTTGGTGGTCAACGATGAAGAAAGATATAGTTGAGATTATATCGAGATGTTTAACTTGCCAATAGATCAAGGCAAAACTTTAAGCACCCGCAGGTAAGTTGCTTCCTTTATCTATTCCCGTATGAAAATGGGAGAAAATTTCAATGGATTTTGTTATCGGTTTGCCTCAAACACAAAAAAGGAATAATGCTATAAAGGTTATTATAGATAGACTCACGAAATCTACACATTTCTTGCCTATACAACAAACATATTCACTTCATAGACTAGCTAAGATATATCTTGATGAGATTGTGAATTACATGGCATTCCTATTTCTATTATGCTAGATCCTCGATTCACTTCACATTTTTGGAACAACTTATAAACAACCTTGGGTTCTAGTTTGAATTTTAGCACTACTTTTCACCTATAGACTGATGGTCAATCAGAAAGGACTATTTTAGGCATTAGAGGCTATGATGCTAGCTTATGTGTTAGAATTTAAAGGCAATTGGGATGATCATTTGCCATTAATTGAATTTGCATATAATGATAGCTATCACTCCAATATTGGTATGGCACTATATGAAGCTTTATATGGCAGGAAATGTAGAAGTCCAATTTGATGGGATGTTAAAGGGATGAGACAGATAGAGGGTCTCGATATGGTATAATATATAGTGGTTAGTAAGTAGTCAGAAGATGTTTGCAAGCTATTCAAGATAGGCAAAAAGGGTATGTTGATAAGCATATATGAGAAAATGGAATATTAGGTTGGAAATAAAGTATTTTTAAAGGTTTCACCATGGGAAGACATTATTAGGTTTGGTAAACAAGGAAAGAATTCTAAAGTTCTAGTAAATAAAATTTTGAGGATGAAATTTCTATAAGAGGGGGAGAATTATAACATCTTCAACCCAAATCATATGCATTTCAATTATGTTATATTTAAATATATGCATTGGATAAATGATTGTTTAGACATGTGAATTAGATAAGCATGACAATGACACTCGTACCATTGCATTTGGGACACTTGAACGTATATGTAATGTTTATATAATTGCATGAAAAATTATCTTATGTTGTGTGCATGTTATAACATCATACATAATGGTATTATAGAGCTTATTTAAAAGTATAAGGAGCATCTAGGGATTAGGAGATGGATGGAGGTGCTTAAGGAGTGAAGGAGAGGGACTAAAAGAGGAAATGTGAACTTCCAACCAATAGAAATGCAACCCCATGATTTTGTCTTATTACAATAGGTTTACAAGTGGAATTTTTTACCCTTAAGGATCATAATGCAAAGCTTAGACATGAGGTACACCAGAAGAAAGGGAGAGCTAAAGAAGAAAGAAAGAAAGGATGAAGAAGAAGAAAAAGAAGAATAAGAAGGAAAAGGAGAAGAGTGAGCTGCCTAAGAAGGAATCCTAAGGTTTTTTGGTTTTGGGAAAATAGGTCCTTGAGGCATTGAAGATAATAGTGGGAATAAATCGAGACCATCCATGACTTAATAATCTTGAAGGAGGAGGTAAGTAAATAGCTAATGGTATTATATGTGTGATTGGTTAAATGCTATGAACATAAACTTATTAGAATGAATTGTTGTTTAATGTGATGATATTGAGGAATACATTGATGACAAGATTGTTATACTTTTGATTTATTTGTTTTCATGAGATGTTGATAAATTATGACTTGAGAATGGGAGTATGTGGTGATATAAGCTACCAAACTTATGGGTATTATTATTAGGCATTATACTACTGAAATTTTATTGGATTTACAGTTGATTTGCTGAAAGACTAATAATTGATGCTATTGGCTAGTAACATTATTCAAGAGTCTGTGTGGCAATGATATTTATAACTTGTGTGGCAATAATCTATAATAGCATGTGTGGCAATAACATTTGATAGCCTATATGGCAATGATATCTATAGCCTGTGTGGTAATAATATATAACAATCTGTGTGGCAGTAACATTCGAGAGCCTGTGTGGCAATGATATCTATAGCTTATATGGCAATAATATATAATAGCCTTTGCGGTAGTAACATTCGAGAGCCTGTGTGGCAATAATATATAACATCCTATGTGGCAATAACATTCAACAGCTTATGTGGCAATGATATCAATAGCCTGTGTGGAAATAATATATAATAGTCTGTGTGGCAATAACATTTGACAGCCTATATGGCAATGATATCAACAACCTTTGTGGCAATAATCTATAATAGCTTAGGTGGCAATAACATTTGATAGCCTGTGTGGCAATGATATCTATAGCATATGTGGCAACAATATTTATAGCCTAGGTAGCAACCAAATATGTAAGCTTTTATGGGAGTGACATCTACAACCTGTATGGCAACAATATATGACAGCCTGTGTGACCATAACATTTGATAACCTGTGTGGCATTTAAGAGTAAAAACTCTTTATTTCGTGCATGGGCATGATGATGAGTTATTTATATTTAAATATTGTTATGTTATTTGAGATTGAAGTATCATTATGCATTTACTTACTAAGTATGTAAGCTCATTTTTTTGCATTAAATTTTCTTTCAGGAATAGCAGACTAAGATTGCATCCAGTATACATTTCGAAGTTGTTATCTAGCAGCTAATAAAGTTTGGGCCAATATGAAGTCAATTAGTATTTAAGTTTATTTAACCATGTATACTTTGTTGTAAATAATTACTATGTTGTGAAACAAGATACATAGTGTAAAAAAAATAATATAATTGAAATAAGGTCTTTTAATGACAATGGATAGAATGAAAGGATTTTAATGATGTTGTGTCACTTTAGTATTCCATGTTTTATGAATAAGTTAATGCACCTACTTTAAGAATGATTAATAAATGAGACGTCACATGAAAGACCTAAACATGGTAAATCAGACCAGGTTTGGGGTGAAAGATATCATAGGAATACTCTTGACATGGTTTGGAGGTTGGATATAGTGATATGTAAGGCACATGTGAAGTGGGTATTCATAGAAAAAGACGGAGCTTATGGAGTTGCACAACCTTTGATTAAGGCGTACAACCCCTAATCAAGTTTGTACAGCCTTACAGCTAGGTTGTAAAGACTTAAGCCTAGGTTGTATAGGTCTCAATCCCAGAGAAGAATTAGGCAACACCTCATTTATACATTGAAATTAACATTTACACCTGCTAAAGAGAGCACATATATGGAAAAGATGATAATGAGCATTCATATTAATCTGTTAAAGAGAGCACATATATGAAAAAGATGTTAATAAGAATTCAGAAACATACATTCACAAGCCAAAATTAAGCGTTTGCATTTGGAAGACAAAATATTAAAGTTTGATAAAAAAAAAATTAGAGGCAATCTCACCCCAATTTGTCCTAGAAAATCCTAAACAATCATCCAAAAATGAAGGCTTTCAAATTGCCTAAAAAGTTGTACAATTGTGCAAATATCTATCAAACATACTATACTATAATGAAAAGAAGAAAATACATCCTAATAGCTACTAAGGGAAAGGGAAGGGTGTCTCCATAACTCAGCTACCTCCATTCCTAAAGGAGTTCACCTTAGAATCCTTGACCTCAATGTCCGTCACCATATACCTAGGCTCTGTAGTCACCTGAGTCAGGGCCTCATTCTCCACTTTTGCCTTTGCCAGACACTGATCCTTCTCCCTGATCTTGCAGTTCAGGCATTAGATCATCTCCTATAAGAAAAATGAGGGTTAGGACGTATAGGACACAAAGCACATGAAACATAAATCACAAACATACATACATGTATTATTTTATTTTCATTAACCTATACGGAGCGTGTCCACTATGTCATAGACCTCTTCAGAGTACCAATCAAGTCCAACATGGCCTCAGCCTACACATATGGGATATGTAACAATGAAAAATAAGCTTTCTTAGTAACATGCCTTACATTATAATCAAAGTACCAGAAAACCAAGGAGAAAGTACTTAGGTGGGTGGTCTCAACCACCTAAAATATACAAATAGACCAAGTAATCTATAGCAACATCATAGATCTAGTCAGTGAAGTCATGCAAGACTATACCAAACTGTCTGACATAAATGTCAAGTCACCCACCATCATGAGCTCCACACCACCAAACATAGATTCACGGGCCCTTTTACGACCCGAGGCAGTAACGACACCATATCCAAAAGCAGGAGTTGTAGGTCTTCAAGCCATTTAAGAAGTGGTACCCCAACTCTCGTGCTACAAGAAAACTCCCTCATCAAGCACTTATTGATGGAATGCTCAGATGACCTCCATATATGGAGAAAGACTCCCCATGATTGCCCCTACCATTCAAGACCTATAAGGAGTACTGATAGAAGATAATTGCTCCAAGGCGTGTAACTTAAGGCTGCAACAAGATTTACACCCTCAAGATCATTCTTTGGAACAAACTCGTAGGTGGGTGCTGTATAATGGGTTACTCATTTAAGCCCTTGGGCCCGCGAAAGATATGTTCTCTGAGGTACCACTTCTAAATAGGTGGCCTTATAATTAAACAATGGCTATAGGAAATAAACTTAGCCTCTATCACCTCCAGTGGCTATGTCTTCATAAGACCCCTCTAATCATAGTGTAGAAGTGATTAAAAAAAAAGAAAAGAAAAGGGGAAAGCACACTGTAAGTGTAAAACTAAATAGTGAAAATAAATTATTATGGCTCACATAATTATATTTGTGTGGTCCAATGTATGACACTCCACCATATGAATCAAGGATAACTGTCATCCATGTCATCCTCAGGGTCCAATCCTTCATAAGGCCTATCTTAATGCCCCATGCCTGTCAATAAATCTAGTATAAATCTCAAATCAATCAGATGGAGTTTGAACATAAAAATAATTAAGATGTACTTATGATGAGAACCTTCTAGGCACCGTACATATACCCCATGGCCCAAGAACACTGATTGAGGTATCTGTAAAGCTATGCTAAAGCTGCAAACCCCCAGTTAAAGCAGTACAATAAGCCTAAATCCTGCAATACCATCACTAAGCAAAGCTCAGCTACATCGGAGGTGCTTAAGAATAGAACTCATGATAGTGTGTACAACTAGAAATAATGCACATATTGATCAACCACCTTATCGGAGCTGTCTTCAGTGATCTGAGGTGTGATAGCCCGTATGATGGATCTCACAATAATCCTACTCTCCTTAAGTAGGGGACCACAGCTAAGAACCCTCAGTAAATAGTCTTTCTTTAGCATCGACTTGTGCATGCTGAAATTTATGGGTAAAGGGATGTCATGAACCTTAGTCCAATCAGAAAGTTGAAGTCCCCTAGTGCAACTGTCACCTCAATGATCAAAAGGAGATGGAAGATGTGAATCGTGTCCATCCATTGCTACAGCAGCGTGTGCGTCATTCAACGTCTTTCTAGTGGAATTCACAAAAAGGACCAAACCCTTTATACCCACTAAATGGCCTACAACTCGAGGGTGTAATGTAACATCCTCAACCCAAATCATATGCATTTTAATTATGTTATATTTGAATATATGCATTAGATAAATAATTTTTTAGACATGTGAATTAGAGAAACACGATGATGATACTTACACCATTAGGGACACTTGAACATATATGTAATGTTTGTATGGTTGCATGGAAAATTATCTTATGTTATGTGCATGTTATAGTATCATAAATAATGGTACTTTAGAGCTTATTTAAAAGTATAAGGAACATCTAGGGATTAGGAGATGGATGAAGGTGCTTAAGGAGTGAAAAAGAGGGATTAAAAGAGGAAAATGAACTTCCAACCAATAGAAATGCAACAACATGATTTTGTCTTGTTGTAATAGGCTTACAAGTGTAATTTTTAACCCTTTAGGATCAGAATTGAGGGTATAAATTTGAGGTACAACAAAAGAAAAAGGGAGCTAAGAAGGAAAGAAAGAAAGGAAGAGAAAAAAGATGAAGAAGAAGGAGAGGAAAAAGAGTGAGCTGCCTAGGAAAAAATCTAAAGGTTTTATAATTTTGGGACACTAGGTCAGTTAATTTATCTTCTTTTAACATGAAATTAACACCTCGTGACATGTTAATCATGCATGGTTAGTGAGAATTATGGAGTATTTGAGATAGAACTCTTGGATGAAAGTTGAAATTCACAAGAACAATAGCTGATTGTGTTGATTTTGCTCTTATAGCAGAATTTTGTACCCATGATTTCACAACCCTAGAAGAGGAATTATGGAAAGTGGAAAAATATGAAGTTGTAGTTTTATGTCTCATATAAATGCATATGAAACAGTTTTGCTTGATTTTGTGTGTGTGAGGAGATATGGCTCATTCATTAGGGCTGGTTCACAACCAACCAAAATGACCTCAGTCTTTCTGTTTTCTTATATTTTGATGGTCTTATATTCTGATTTTGATAAAGTGAAAAACATGAAATTTGTAGTTTTATATCCTCTAAAAATATCTATAAATCAGTTTTGATTGATTTGCTATGTGGAAAGAAATATGACTCATTGATGAGGACTAACCCTATACCCGGATGAAACCTTACCTTTCTTTTAATTCTATTTTCCAAGAATTTGACAACCATAGATTTAGAATTTAATGATGGCACAAACTTGAAAATTATGTATTATGTCTGATATACATTCTTGTGAAATATTTTTTCCAAATACAACATGGTTATTGAGATATTGTCCCTTTATCATGACTATTTGTCAACATGTTACAAACTTACTTACCCTGAGATTTGGTCCTTTGTTTTGGCAACTTTATAAACTGAATTAGACAATGAGTAAAACATTAAAAATGTTCCTTTATATGTTTTGTAACTGATGGTAGATTATTATTGCAACTGGATTTGTATAATTTGAGATACACTTAAGAATGTAAGACCTACTCAGAATGAGATGACATTGTAAGAAGGCAAAATTAAAAAATTCACCACATTTTATGTGTGTCTGATATTGGAATGAAAATTGAATATGATGTGTCATTACGTGTCTAGTTCATTTAATAAAAAGAATCAAGTAATCTGGATGAGTATATATGGAGTTATTTCTGTGAGAGTACAGTAAGCTCAAGTTGCCATATAAGGAAAATATGCATAAACATTAGGTCCACTTTCATGAATCATGTCGTAGTTGCATAACACGATGAAAATCTTACATTACCATCATGATTTAGTGTATTGAAATAGGACCTCAAGTCATTGAAGATAATAGTGGGAATAAGTAGGACCATCCACGGCTTAATAAGCTTGAAGGAGGAGGTAAGTAAATAGCTAACGGTACTATACGTGTGATTGGTCAAATGCCATGAACATATACTCAACGGAATGAAATGTTTTTTAATGCAATGATATTGAGGAATACATTGACTAAAAGATTGTTATACTCTTGATTTATTTATTTTCATCAAACGTTGATAAATTATGATTTAGGAATGAGACTATGTGGTGATATGAGCTGCCAAAGTTATGGGTGTTATTATTAGGCATTATATTGTTAAAATTTTGGTGGATTTATAATTGATTTATTGAAAGAACAATACTTAATGTTGTTGGCAAGTAATACTATTCATAACTTGTGTGGCAATAACATTCGATATCCTGTGTGGCAATGATATCTATAGCCTGTGTGGCAATAAAATATAATAGCCTGCGAGGCAATAACATTTGATAGCCTGTGTGGCAATGATATTTATAGCCTATGTGGCAATGATATTTATAACCTGTGTGGCAACAAAATATAATAGTTTATATGGCAATAACATTTGATAGCTTGTGTGACATCCCATTTAATAATTATTTAAATTTCTCTCTAAGTCTATCCATTGTTATTTAAAATATCTGATTAAATTTTTTTTTTTCATTATGTCTCTTGTTCACCACTTAGTAACTATTTACAACAAAACATATATGAATAAGCAAACTAAAATACTAATTAACTGTATACTGGCCCAACCTCTCTTACATTGCTAGACAGCGACTTCGAAAAGTATACTGGATGCAATCTTTAGTCTATTCTTCTTGAAATAAGATTTCATACAAAAGAGTGAGTTTGCATACTAAGTAAATAAATGCATAACGATACTTCAATCTCAAATAATGTAACAATTTTTTAACATAAATAACTCATCATCATATCCATGTACGAAATAAAGAGTTTTACCTCTTAAATGCCACGTAGGCTATCAAAGGTTATTGCACAAATAACATAACAACATTTAAACAAAAATAACTCACTATCATATCCATGTACGAAATAAAGAGTCTTTACTCTTAAATGCCACATAGGCTGTGAAAGGTTATTGCCACACATGTTATCATAAATTTCTGCCACATAGGCTATAGATATCACTGCCTCAAAGGCTTTCATTTTTAGTTGCCACGTAGGCAATATATATTGTTGCCACATAGGCTATAGATCTCATTGCTACATAGGCTATTAAATGCTATTGTCACACAGGCTGTTATATCATTGCCACACATGTTATCAAATGTTCTTGCCAAGCATACTATTATATCATTGCCACAGGCTATCAAATGTTCTTGCCACACCGGCTATTATATCATTACCATGCAGGCTATTATCTCATTGCCACACAGGCTATCATATCATTGCCACACAAGCTATTATATCATTACCACATAAGCTATCAAATCATTGCCACATAGGCTATTAAATATTATCGCCACACA